>MU865057.1:0-70735 GCA_033576145.1 Cladorrhinum samala | reverse complement strand
TTTCAAATTAAAAAAAAACAAATATATTCGTTTTTCTTTGGCAAACCAAAAAAAAAAAAAAAACAAAAAAAAAACATTTCCCCCCCCCCCCCCCCCCAAAAAAAAAAAACTCCAAAATACCGAGTCCGAGTAATACCAAAAGCCCATGTTTCCAAGTTTCCAGGTTCCAAAAAATGCCCCTTCCCATTCCAAAATGTTTTTTTCTTCAAAAATAATCCATCATGTTGTTGCCACATATTTTTCTATCTATCAAGAAAAAAAAAAAAGAAAAACACCAAAACAAAACAACAACGCCATCCTCTTAAAACCAATGTCCCCAAGATTGTCTCCATAACCAGAAAGAATATACACCCAAGTTTATATCCAAACCAAATCATCAAGTCATAACATCATTAAAATCCCAGATCCCATCATGAGATTCAATCCTGCCATGTAACCAAAAGCCCCCGACCGTGAAAAAAAAATCTTTCCTCCCAGTTTGCCTCCCAAAAGAAATTCATACAAAAGAGACTGGTTTCTCTCGTCATAGTTTTTATCCCATCAGTCATAACCCGTTTTCTGTCTGTTCTTGTCTTGTCTTTGTTTTTTTGTTTTTTTGTTTTATTTTACTGTCTTGTTATTTGTTTTAGGAGTTAAGTTGACAAAGGAAATTGTTAGTGGTTGTAGCTCAGAGCTGTGTGGGTAGGAGAAAGACATTATAGTGTCAATCAAGTCCTTGATATCATCGGTGACGACTTGAGGTCGAAACCGGGTAAAATGGGAAGCTGCACTTGAACAGCCACCCTAATTCCTCCATGAGCGGCGGAATGAAGTCTGGTCAGGCTTGCTGGTGTAAACGAGGTCGTGTGAGATCTTGCCCATGGCAGTCAAGCGGTCCTGGGCATCCTTGATGTACTGAATGGATTGGTGATCACCTGGCTGGCCTCCATAGCCGGAGACAAGGCTCTGGAGAGCCCGTTGGTGCTCATACCATTGCTCAATGTCAAGGTTGACGAGAGGCTCAACAGGCTTGGAGGCCTCGGCAGCAGCCTTGGCCGACTTCCGAGAGCTGGGCTTATCCTGAGCGGAGGGCTTGTCTTGGCCCTCAGTCTTCCTCTTGCGTCCCCTGGTGGACGTGGCGGCGGCTCCGGAAGCGGGAGGAGAAGCGGGTTGAGCGGCGGTGCCGTTGTCGTTGTGGACTCGCCTCATGTGGTCCCTGAGGTTCCATTGCCGGGGGAAGCCATGGCCAGCGACGGAACGTTCGCATCCCTCATATGTGCAAAGGTAAGGCTTCTCACCGTGTCCGTGCATGGCATGGGCCTCACGCTCATGTCGGAGAAGGCAAGCAGTGGAAGAAAACCGGGCGTTCTGGCAACCCTCAACCTTGCAGCGGTAGGGCTTGAGGTGGGAATCAACAAACTTGCTGTTGCCGGAAGGTGATTAGCTGGTGAAGATATCAACGATTTTGGTTGCTGATGCTTACTCATAGTTGCACTTGAGCTTCTCAGCCTTGTGGTTGCAGCTCGGCTGGCCCTCCCATGGGCAGTGGAAAAGTCCGTCCGCGTGGGGGTACGCATTCTTGTAGAGATAATGGTCCCTGGCAGACTCACCTTCACCGCTCAGGCGGCGAGATCCAAAGGCAGGAGGTAGAGAGAAGGAATCCTCTCCGATAGCGGGCATCATGTTTGCGTGGAGGTCCTCAGAGGTCACAAATTGCGAGCCATTACGCATCATGCTGAAATCACCAAAAATGTGAGAAAATGTTGCCCGGTTAACTGATCTTTTGGTAGCGACATACCTTGGTGATTGACCGGGAAGAGTGGGAGAGCTGGAGTGGTGGCTCTCAGGAGAGGAAGCGGAATGTGGGGCAGACCAGACATCATCAGATCCATCCGGAAGACCAGGGGAAGACAGTCGGGAGTCAACAGGGCTCAGTGAGCTCCACGAATGAGGAGGGGAGTGAGTGATCAGACCAGTATCAAAGATCTGGGGGTTCACATGTTGAGTCATGACGGTCAAGTCTCCATTGTAAGGCAGTCCGTCGGGGAAGCTCATCATGCTGGGGTAGTATCCGGCGCCACCCACCGACAGGGTGTCAAGCTCCAAGTATTGCTGGACATCCATAACGCGGCCATCCTGGTAAACCGGGACATTACCTGACATGTCAAGTTTTGACATTTGCGCAGAAGTCTGCGAGAGCATTGACTGAACTCTTGGGCGAGTCTTCTTTGCCGCAGCAGCAGAAGTCTTGGTGCCGCGGATCTTGTGGCTGCCGGTGGAGCTGCGGGAAGTAATCCTTCGCATGGGCTCAGCCTTGAGAGCCTTGTTGTCGTTGTTCCATGGGGCGCTGAAGTCATCCGACTGGTCCGGTTTCGGGGTCATCTGGCCAAATGGAAGAACAAAGTCCTCAGGCTCTCCTGTGTAGTAATCTCCAGTCTCCGTGAATTCAGGAAAGTTCTGTGGTCCTTCAACTGTCGCGTCCCAAGCTGAACCGCTAAGGTCCGCTGGTCCTGTGTGACAAAAAGAAAAGAGGCCGGGAGCACCTGGAGAGAGCATATTGGGCTGGGCACTAAAGCTATATTCACTGGGGGGAAGGAGTTAGTGTGCTGTTCAACCGCCATCTGTATCATCCATAACCGCCCAAAAGAAAATGAGACAAGAAAAGGAAAGCGAGGCATCAGATGGCAACAACTTTGTTCCTGTGGCACAAGGCTTGTTAGTGGGAGCCATCTACATATTTCGTCACGGGGGATGGCAACAAACCAAAATGAGCGTCATATAAAGTTCTGTCATGGCAGAGAAATGCGGCCCCGGACCCATAGGGATCAAGTTCACAATAGAGGAACCAGCTTTGAGAGCAGAGAACATCCAGGCATCATATGGGCGAAGAATTGAATCCATGGGCTGAAGAAAGCAATCGATGTCGAGTCAAGAAATGAGAAAAGTCCATCCAGTTTGAAGCCGTCGATGAAAAGGCAGTCCGGGGTTTTTAAAGGGAAAGCAAGTCCATGGAAGAATCAAGAGGACAAGAGACAAAAGTAATGTGTCAATCTTGTACACTGATCTGTGGCCAAAGTCGTCAGGGTTCCAGAGGTTGTCGATTCCAACAAAGTCCAAGCGAATAATGTCGTCATCCAGGATAGTAAAAAAGAAACCAGGGCGTCCAATCTTCAAGGGTCGAATGATGAGATGGCCCATATAACGAGATCTTCGCATTCTCCAGAGCATCTCAGTCGGTCCATCCTGCAAAAAAGCATGATCAACCAAAGGGCAGTAAAAGAGAGGCTGAAGAAGGCGAAGTCCAGATAGGCAAAGATGGCGGGGTCCAGCGAGATCCAGTAAATCCAGAGCGCAAGTTTGTCGAGTCTTTTGGGGGTCCTCTCCAGAGTCCATAAGATACAAGAAAAGAGTACTGTGATCCTCCTGTAAAAGATTGGTGTCGAGATGGCCATTTCCAGTTTGACGAAGTGTCGGCACGAGATACTTACATTGGTTTTTGGTTTGTGTAGTAATAACTGTTTCAGAAGCATGACAGGCTAATTCTTTCGAAAGCAGCCAATCAAGTTCCTCGGCTCGGCTGAGCCAGGTGATCCAGGGAATGATGTATTTTGTGAAGGTCCGTGAGGCAGAAAGTGGGCGATCCAGTCCAGGTGCTTTGTCCACTGTGTTTCTGTCCAGGCCGTCCAGCGGACAGCCTGGCATTTGCGGCCTTGAGGGTTCCATGAGGCCGGTTTGTTCCAGTGTGATTCCCTGAGATTGAGTATTCCTGTATGAAGATTGCTGTGATGCTCCTCGGAAACCAGTGTCTCGTTGCCAGTGAATGATCAAATCAAGCGTTCAAAAACCGGATCCCAAGACGCACGCTTCACTAAAGCGGGTGAGGGACGGCAGCAAAAGAAAAAAACAAAAGAAAAATACATGATTTTGGTTCGCAACAGGATACTCAAAAATGCACGATGGACCTCCCAAGAAGAAAAAAAAGAAAACAGCTGCAATATACCTCGAGGGGGTGTGAACCTCGTCCAGTTCAACGTGTGTGTTAAATGCGGGCATGTTCTCAGTCCGGTTCATAACCAGGGTAGACATTCCAGGTCCGTTGTGGCAAGTGTGCAAGATAGAGCGAATAACTGCTCAGTCCGGGGTGCGTTGACGACAATGGGGGCTCCCAATGTCCTGCGTCAGAGTCCTGTGGAAGAGAATCCAGTGGAGCGAAGAGTTGTTGTGGGTTGGACCGTTGTGCTGTACAACAGTCGGGGCCAAGGCAGTGGGGGAGGAGTGAGTTGTCCGTGAAACCGGAGAAGGCGCGTTGGACGGGGCGAGCGGTGTGGTTTTAAGAGTCCTTTCCGGGTTGGGGAAGAAGGGGTTGGAAGCAGTGGAGCAAGAGAAGAAATTGGCTGGTGGATAAATGGAAGGAAGAACCAGGAGATCCAGTGGGAGACCAGGGCGGTGCGAGTTGGGCACGAATGCTGCGGGTCGTTGGGCTGCTGTGGTTGGAATTGTTCGAGGGGAAAAGAGCCAGCTGTCGGGCAAGAAGGGGCATTCGGCTTTTTAATGCTGGTCCATTTCACGCCGACAGGCTCACTCATTCGACGGATGTCCTCGCTCGACACACGATGCCCCGCTCGCAATTCTCGGCGCTTATCCATTTTTGCTGCTCTTTCCCGCGTCCTGCCTGCATTTTGCTACATTTCTCTTGCACTTTACGCGTTGGCATCGACCTGTCACATTCGTCCAAAGCTGAGTTGGCACACGCCGTCTGCACATCTCACTGGCCATCCGGTTTTCTGCTGGGGAGAAAGCGTCTTGGCGGAGCAGGTGAAGCGATTCCGACCTATCACGCCCGCCGGCGCGAGATAGCCTGCTACAGGAGCAGGGGGGGCACGCTGCACCGAGAGACTGCCAACGCATCACTGCATCCGAGCTAGCCCGCTTGTCTGACCACCCCTCGTGAGGAGAAGGACGACGAGCAGGACAATTATTCGCCGGTTGTTGCGCAAAAATCACACTGAATGGGCACGATGACGACTGACCCTGCAACGAGATCGAGAAAGCGCGTCTCGCGCAGTGTCTGTCGAGATTGCCGACCTCACTTGCTGCGCCGTCTACTGCGTTATCGAACCATGGAGACTCTCGGACGACCCCGCAGAACTGCTCGGCCCAGCACTGTTTGACAGACTCCCGTTTGCTCTCGCCAGCCGTTTGTAAATCAACGGGGCTCTGAGCAGAAAAAGAGGGGCTTCGGCTCCGTTGGACGGAACCTGGTCAAGTGTTATCTCGGAAGTGGGTCGTGATGATATGAAAGAAAATATCCATCAACCAATACCGACAAATCTGTTAGTTTCTGGTGTGCAGCCCGGCGTCTTGACTGGACAATGTTGAGCCATCAAGGTGGGCGCCACATGCTTGCCCGGCATGACCAAGGCCTGAGAACTTCCTGACAACTGAGAAGGAAGGGCGGCAAGCCTATCACCGAGATCATTTGTCCCGAAACAACCATCTCGACAAGAAAACTTGGAAGCTCGCCCGGAAAACTGATGCGTGATGCAATAGCCAGGGTCTTTCCAAGCTGTCGGAGGCGGAGGCAGAGACAGACTCGGGGGCCGACTAATCTCGCTGCTCGCAAAATCCTCCAGGAGAAACTCCTCAGGAACATCTCAAAGAGGAAACCAGGCGATGCTGCTCAGCTTCATCTCCTCATGCCAACTCACCAGTTCTCGAAACGGCGCGATGTTCCCACAGTTGAGCATGCTGCATGCTAGAGATGCATTCGCCTCATTTTTTTCCATGCACGCCGAGATTGATATGCTCATCAGTCAATAGCAAGTGGATGCAATGTGCGGAATTTGTCGACAATTCTGGAGTCCTCGACTGTGTGGCACATTCTGATTGCTGTCAGAGATCTGATGTCGCATTAGCTGTAACCAGAGGTTGCGTTTCTTCATGTGGTCTGGACCTTCACTTACTCGATGCAAAGTTTACTCGGGGCAAAGCTTGCCCGGGGGTTCCATAGGCTTCCTAGATTTGTCGTTGTGCATCAAAATGGGGGTCGAGGGTTGGGCTTCCATTATCCGCGATTGCCGCTGCCGCTTTGTTATTGGTCGAAGTACTGATTGAGAGATTCCGTTTCTCGAGAACATTCCAGCCCAAAGCACTCAAGTCTCCATTGTTGTTGTTGTTGTCGATGTTGTTATTGTTGTTGTTGTTTTCTGGCTTCATGTCGACATGCACCGCCGATGTTACGACCAAACTGGACCATATCAGATACAGGATGCCACCACATCAGCAGCTCCGGCAAAACAACGTCCAGACTTCGGCGGGGATCTTGATCAACGACGGAAGCAGAAGGTGCAGGTTGGGATAGAGCGGCGAGCATCGCACAGGATGGTCATGCAGCAATCGGCAGGCCAAGATCGAATGAGGTCCTTTCGATAAAAGGACCTCTCGACATTGGACGGTAAAGAGATGGCTGAAGTTTCAACAAGCTGCCGTGTATCCGTCTTCACAGGGAAAACACATATTAAAGGGCATGTCTAGTCCCTCGCCGAATGTGAGTTGTCAAAATCCACGACACATCTGGTGTAAAGCTCAACTCTCAATGGCCTATATCAAGTTCGTGGATTTGTCAGCGGGGCGATACTCCTATCAAGAGTGAACCAGGTCGCCTCTTCAAGTTTCCGCATAATGTCGATAGTGGTATTACCTCTTCACATGCCAGAAAGCCGCCTTTTGCCAAATTGCTGTCGTGGTGACCGCAAGACCCATAACATATGATCAGCAAAGGTGGTGAAGTGGTATTCCTGGAAGACCATGTCAGCTTTTACCCAACAAAGACGAAGAAGTACCCTCAGAAGTATTGCGAGGACGACTCACAAACAGTTCAGAATAACACGATTGATGCAAAAGTTCATACATCAACAGTGTTTACCTCCCACCCTTTGGACTGTCTCGACAGCTCTTTCTCAAGTCTGTCGTCAACCAAAGGGCTAACCGGGCCCGAAGGACCTCCTGATCTTTTCGAGCACGTAATTCCCTTCATGCGAGTCGCTTAACCACTGATCCTCTGGTTTTGCTTTGCACATACCGGGAGTTGAAGCTCCTTGCAAGCCCAACACATCCGACGTTGCACAGGATACACAAAGGCGGCCAGACTTTCCCCTCAGCCTCCCCTACCATCTTGGCCGACTCGTGTAAGCCAACTGTCCAAATGCCCGGGCAGCATCGGCATAGTAGTCATCCAACGACTGGCACATTTTGTCCGTGGAGTAGTTCAGCCACAATTGAGGTGGTTTCTTTTGGCGAGCTGTCAGTGGTTACACTCCAGAGATTTGTCACAGGATGTGTAAGATGATACTCACGAGGAACGACGTGGGTCAATCATGATCTGTCTATGGGTTCCCTTGGCATCAGTGTTGAGCCGTGATAAATGCCAACACATGCATTCGACCTCATGGACATGAAAAACAGGCTCTGTTTCACGAGGTCTAATGACCAGCCAAACACCACATGATATCAAGTTCCCAAATGTGATTCGGCGAAGCGGAAGGAAAGCTTAGAGAGCTGACGGCTGGACTGTTGATGGCTGCTCATGACAGTTTGCAAGTCGCACGGTTAAATGCGGTCAGAACCCTGCTGGCCACAGGCTGGTGAGGAGGTTGCCGATTATGAGAACAAGTTGAAGAAACGGTGTTCGATCGAGGAGGCGCTCCGGGTATGGCGATGGGGTGTTTGTCTTGTGTAGTGGCTAATGACAGTGGAATATTTCCCTTGGGGGCTGTGTCCAACCGAGATCACAAAAAGCGCATAGCTCGTTCTGCCTGGCAATTGTGATTTGGTTGACAATAAGAACTGCGTAGGCTACGCGGCAAAGAGTTCGGGCTGGGGAGTCTAGAAAAGTAAATTTTAGGGGGTACGGGGCGCAAAAGGGGGTCAAGGGGGGTAGCAGCAATCCTGTAATCCGGCGTGGAATCCAAATCGGCAAGCATGATAACCAGCCATTTTCCTCACCAAGAGCTAGCTATCCTTAAGGACTTTCGTGACATCACTGAGCAGAACAATAACTTTCTAGCTCACTCGGGCGGTGGCAGCCCATCCATCCTGGTATGGTCCTGGGAATCCAAATAAACTCCATGCACCTTTTGGGGGTCCGGCGGAGCAATATGCATAACCAATCCAGGTTCCCGGGAGAGGGGGGGGTTATTGGGAGAGGGGGATGTGGAATGTGGGATGTGGGAGAGTCGGGAGGTGGTCTTTGAAGCAGTCACAGCCTGCCGAAGACCTGTGACCGGGGCCGGTTGAGTCTGGCAGGCTATTCGGCCGGCGCCAGCTACAAAAGGCCTTGTGTGGGAGATGACGTGGGGTAAAAAAAAAAAAAGATTAAAAAAAAATTAAGGAAAATAAAGATCTTAGCTCTGATGGGGGTGGGTCTTTATCAGATGCTGGAACGGGTCCGAGTCCCGTCTCGGCGTGGATGGTCTTCCGTCTTTGGAATCGCCCTCTGGCTCATGCCAGGTTCGACATCCAGAACATTACCAGAGTCAAAGAGATGTGTGTCTCTTCTCGGCCGCATGCCCCCCCCTTTAAGAGAAAACAGAAGCCGTGGGGGAGGGCTGTGGGGAACATGGGGGCCATGGGGGCCATGGGAAGGGGGAACTCGAGGCGGTCAAGAAGATGAATGCGTGTCAACAATCGGGAGGTCAGAATGGGCACGGGATCGGATTGCTTCGGGAGAGCACCGGGCATGGCGAGTGCGTGGCATTTTGGGACGCCAGATGGGATGATAGGACGATGGGATGTTGGGTTGCCAGCTCGACGTGTTCATGCCCAACACCTTGTCGCTACTCCAAATCACATCGAGCCGTCGCAGCGGCTGTTCCTGGATAGGCACAGCAGCAGCACAGCAGGGGGCTCCTGGCACCAATGGCGACTGCCGAAGCGGCTGGGCGTTGGGGCTACCGACAGCGCAACCTCCCCTCCCAAAATCCCATCTGTGCCTAACGGTGCCCTACCCTTTATCGCACTTTTTCGAGCACACGACTCCACGCCCACCGACCATGACGCCCGCAAAGGCACAATGGTGGGGTTGCGTGATGGATTTCCCGCAACCCGACAACCGAATTGCGGGCTCTGAGGTGGATTGGCCGCTGGTGCATTGATCTTCCGTCACGTCGTTTTGCAGATCGTTGCCCGTGCCTGTGTTCTGCCTCGTGGTTGTCGCCCGACTCGCTCACCAACTTTACGCATCTTTTTTGCACAAATCCCATCCTCACCAGTGCCGCCAAGCAAGTCACGGAGTCGCTCCTCTATGCGAGTGCGTCGCAGCCAGCAGCTGTCCCTCTCTCCGGCTTCCTGGTTTCCTCCTTCGCACCATCTGCCCGTCCCTTTTTCACTATTGATCTTCTCACTTTTGGTCTGTTGTCAGTCGTGACAGCGTCAACCCTCGCCACCCAGCCCGAGCGGGAGGGGGATATATTCTCTACATCGCGGGTCGGGTCGCGAACTTGTTCATCTCCTGCTGTTTGGGTTTTTACGTCCCTCTCGGTCCTGGCTGGACAAGTTATTATTGCAACACCCCGTCGGCGACGTTGAGGAATCGAGCAAGAGGCACGCTATCAGAGTCCCGTTTAGCTCCCCAGGCTCCGCTGCCAGTCTAGCCAACCAGTCTGCCGGACCACAGCCCACTGCCATCAGTTCAAAAGACACATCCCAGTGAGGTTCTCGCCGCCCCGTGGATCCCTGATTTTTGTGAGGATTTTTGGCATCCGCCATCCAAGGAAACCCCGGCCGCAGGTTTTTTTTTTTTTTTTTTTTTTTTTTTTTTTTTTTTCACTTTACCTCTGGACTGAACAGCCGTTCACATTTTGGTCGCCTCTTATTGCCCTTGGAAACGTTTTACTTTTCTGTTTTGCGTCTCGTGCTGCTTCTCTTTTCCATATCTGCCTTGGGATTCAATTTTTTGGAGAACCCAGCCGGGTACAGAGAGGACCAGAAAGAAACAGACAATGGCACATCCAGATTTTGCGTACCGCCCCGCGGCTGTCGTATCCAATGATCGCTGGGTTTCTTCGCGCAGGTGGGAACAAATTTCTCGAAATCCGTCTCCGGAGAGGATCGCATGGCAGCTGCTGACTTGTGCCCAAGCCCGATTTATAATGACCCTTACCAGAACGGAAGGTTTGAGACCAGCAGCAACCCGTATCTGCCTCAGAGGTAAGAGATGCCAGTCACACACACAAAACCCTTCTCCTTCAGGACAGCGAGAATAACTGGCGAGGTCGATAAAGCGTGACATATGCACATGCCAACTCGTCGGCTCATAATCTGCCAGCCAACATGCCAGTTGGGACCATGAGCCCACTCGGGCGAGCCCCTATCGAGTCCCCGTTCCTTAATTCGACGGGATTCGAAACCCGCTTGAACCAAGGGCCTTACAGCAGCCCAGCGCCCGCTCAGCTTCCGCCGTACAAGGGAATGACGCCGCAGCCATGGGACCAGCAGCAGAGGCCTACTTACCAGAGCGGCCATCAAGGGGGTCATCAAGGTCCCTACCAGGGGAGGTATTCACCTTCGGACTCGATGGATGATATCATGACATCGCCGAATCTTTCAGACTACTCTTTGGAAAACTCTGCCATGGGCCCCATGCCGCCCAACGGCAAGAACAAGATGGGTGGAAAGCCACGTTCACAGAGACGTCCCTCGAACCGGGACGAGTTCGATGGTCCGCATCAGTTCCTGAAGCGCCCGCCGCCAGAGTATATTGCGATGCAGGAGCGGGAGCTTCCGAATCTCCCTACCCACCTTTTGGTGCAAGAACAGGATAGTGTCCTAACCCAAGTGAATGACCGGCTCTCGCAGTGTGCCTACGACTTTGTGGCAAAGTATCAGTTTCCCATTCCGCTCACGCAGGACATGCGGCCTGTCGAGCGCCCTCAGGATCGCGAGTGGACAGAGTGGGTTTTCTTACTCAAGAGACTCGCGACCAAGCGCCGCATTCCCGCCCGGGTGCTTTACAATGGCCAGATCAAGCAGTTTGTTACGATCTTGGAGAACTCCCTTGAGATGCGGCACGCCGCCAAGCATCAGTCGCGCCCGCTCAAGGATGACAGAAATATCCTCCAGCTTATTTCTGCGGGAATACAGGTTGCCAAGATTCTCAAGGATGCCCATGCCATGGATTATTTGGATAGATTGTACATCTCGACCGAGCAGCAAATTCAGGAACGGGCGATGGCGGCCGCCAATGCTAGGTTCCGGTAAAAGGAGCCAGAAACCTGGGACCAGCCTCGCACTCATGGACATTGAGCCCGTCCATGATATTTCTTTTGCTATTTATTTTTTCTCGCTTTCTCTTTCTCTCTCGTACGGGACTGCCGGTGTGGAACAGGAACTTTTACCTACCTTTGGATGGATGGGAAAAACAAAAAAAAAACAAAACGTGTTTCAGGTGCAAGAAAATGGAGGGAAAAGGAGGGGAAAAGTTACACAAACTCAACAAGCACTTTTGTTTGTTACTTTTGCGCGCTCCTGCCCAGTAGGGGCAATTTTAGAGACGACAGACAGGCAGAGACAGGCTGGACAGCCAAAAGCAAGGGTCGAAAGGGCTTCATCTGGAAAAGGAAAGAAGCTTCGAAATTTCACGTCCCACACACTCTGGGCTGGACTGATTGGATACGCATATTGGGTGGGAGAATGAAGGGTCTGGATGGGAGTTTTCCTTTTTTTTTCTTGATTGGTATTTCATTCTGTTCGTATGGATTATCTCACTTTTTTCCTTTTTTTCCTTTTGGTGATTCCTCATTTTGGGTTTCTCTTTTGAAGGAATGGAATTTTCAACGTGGCTCATCCATCCAACCCCCTTTTCTCTTTGGGAGGAAATTTTCGTACCTTTCACACTCAACCCAACCAACTTTTTTTCCTACCCCTCACCCCTACTTGTTTTTCCCCACTCCATTTCAAAAGGAATGGAACCTTTCCAGAGGTTCTCTACATTTCCCTTTCTGGTGGATCGCTTCTTTCTCATTGGTCAAGGCAGATTGGGTTGAAAGACCTGTCTTGGTTATTATTGGCATGTGGGGGGAGCTTTTGTTTAGCTTTGGTTGTTTGTGGACTTTTCAAGGGGGGGTTCTATTGTCTTTGATTGGTGGCTTTTCGGGGGTTGGGTTGATTTCGCTGAGCTGATTGTTTATCTCTTGTTGATGGAAGACTATGTTGGAATTATGTTTTGTGAGACTACTATTGTGTTTTCTCTTACACCGAAAAAGGTTTGGGGCAATTATGATAACCTCTTGGCATAATCACCAGAGAGGATTGGAAGACTGCCGTTTGGAAAGGGAAAAAAAAAGGGAAAGAAAAAAAATCAAAAAATTGATGGGGGCCTTGTGTGCTTGGATTTGGCTAGCTCGCCAACTGTTTTTGTTTTCTCTGGAGAATATTTTTTTTATTCGGTGGTTACTTTGCTCTTTTCTTTCTTTTATGGAGGGGATGACTCATTTGGGAGACGTGGGGGAGGTGTTGTTTATGCGCACGTGGATATCTGCTTTTGCAGTCTCAGGTCGGGTTGTCAAGCCAGATGTTGAGAGGCTTGGCTTTCTACTTGTACCACAGGCGAAGGGAAGCTCTTTTGAGCCTTTCCTCATTTCTTTTTTGGCTTTTTTTCACTGGGGAAGATATGAGAGATCGATTGGTTTGGGGGGTAAGCTTGGACTTTGGACGATCACCTGATTTGCTTCCGGTGCTTGCGCTAAGCATCAAACTGAGTCATGGTAGCTTCTTTACTGGTGATGGGGACGAGAGGTTTCTCTTCACGAAAATGGGGGCAGCCAGAAATGGGGTTTTGCTCCCATAGAATCCCTTTTGCCATGTTTTTTTTTTTTTTTTTTTTTTTTTTTCACTAACAGGATTCGGATGGGTGGCAACATTGCTTTTTTCTTTATATAAATCGATTTCAGATTTTGACCTCTGGTCATTTTTGTACTCCCGGAAGGTCGTCGCAAGGCGATTTCCGGGGCAGATGCTTGTTTGGGCGGTATTCTGTTATTTTATGACTCAATTCTCTTTTCATGTCGTCTTAACTTGCTCTTGGCTTTTTGTACTTCTTTTCTAGGGCATCATGCGAAATCTTCATGTCAGAGGGTGGTTTTAGGGGGGAGGGGGGGTGTTCTTTCCTCCCTGTATTGTGCTCAAATGATGGGGGTGAAGGCCTGACAAGGTCTCTGCTTTTATTTTCTTATATTTATCTTCCCCTTTGCGTGGGAGAAAGATCATCATGAGAGTTTAAACACTGCTACTATCCTACTATCTATCTCTTTATGTATCTAGGTAGCTATACGTTTCGGTATTCAGTCTCTACCGTTGAATTTTTTAAAACAAATAAAATTTTGAAACACGGTCGACGCCTTTCCCTCTTCCTCCCCCCTCTGTTGGGTCAAATTCTATTTTGATTGCAAACTGCAACATTTCTCTTGTCCATCTTGGCCTAAAGTCCAATCGCTCAGCACCTCAACACTCGTTGATTTTCAGTTTGGTCTCGTAGATGGGATGGTTTACAGAAAACAGCTCACCAAGAGTTGATCATAGGCATGTACATACATTCAATCAGTCAATTTCCCCACCGCTCGCGTTGAAGGGCTCACAATATATCTTCACACTGGTTTACCAATGTATATCCCTTCCACCTCGTTGGCTTTCTCACTCGCTTACCATATGCATATATTTAATCTCATTGTAGCAATTGCTGGCTTCGTCGAGGTCTCGGGACGAAAAAAAAAAAAAAAAAAAAAAAAAAAAACCTTGGGGAGAAAAATGATCAAAAAAATCAATCGAAAGGTCGTGGTTTAACTTTTTGGTTATTCGCAGTTTGTGTCAGTGGAACGGAACTGATGATAATTCATGAACACCCGATTGGACCATTTTGTTTAGGTTTGCCTTGGAAAACCAATCACGGATATTAGACACCAACAAAAGGCGATGCGTTCATCGCTAGGCTTACCATTTTGTCTTTTTTTCTCTCTCTTTTTGCATCATGCTCAGCCGTTACACTTTCAGCTCGGTGAACATAATAGAAACCGAACGAGGAGAGATAGAAGGATGATAAAAAAAAAAAAAGGTTGTCTTTGTCTGTTGCACACCACCTTACACACACAAGCATCGGTGATCAAAAAGGGTTTAGCGCGCCTCGACACTCTCAGAGACGCAAGGCCAAGCCGGGATCGTCCACCACACACATTCATCAACCCCCCCTCGCCCCTTCCAGCGAAAACCGTTCGGTCGCTTGATCGAGTTTAGCGGGGTGTAATAAGGCATGGCATCCTGCTGGGGGAGGCTGTGAGTCTCAGCTCCCCCCCTCTCTGTCGGTCGCGGGGGAGGGTCCGCGGTCCCTCTTCGAGCCTCTTTACAACCACGCCAATGACATGCATGAAGCATGAACATGTGGTAGCCTACATCGCCGCTTAACTTCCCAGACTTTGTCGTTTCTTTTTTTTTTTTTTTTTTTTTCGTCATTCTAATGAATTATCCGCGTTATATCTTCAGGTGATACCTATCCGTTATCCTTCTTCTGCTGTGACTACGTGGTTCAAGCTCACCGCACCGGGTTCCCAAACCGCAAAATAATCCTCCGAGTCCCTTGTGTATCGCGTCACATACGTAACCACCAGGGCCCCGGGGCGAACCCGACACACGATCTCGGGACATACCAATCCATCACCGAGTCCCGCTGTCTTTGGAACGGGTAAAAGCAGAACAAGCAAGAGGGTCAAACAACTTTGTACAAAAAGAGGATCACACGGTGCTACACCCGTCCATCAAACTTACAACTCATCCACCACACAATCATCATGGCTTCCGTGGCATCCGTGGGCACGTCGCCTCTATCCGGGTACGAGTATACACAAGGCAGCGAGTCGATCGGCGACGAGGAGGATGCCGTTTATGCCGCCTACGCCTACAGTGTCAGCATGAGCGCAGCCTCCGACCCCATCGGCTTCATGCCGAGCCCGTCGAATAACAGTCTCTCCTCGTGGGCAATGATCGGTCCGGACGGGAACATTCAGCCATCGCCGCCGGCTTTGTCACCATTGAACGCCGACTTTGGCGCGTCGAGTCCTTTCTCGGCCGCATCATACCCCGATCAGACCGGTAGCGCTGCTTCCGCTTCGGCCGATGGCCAATATCTCGGCCAGCCGACCTTGTCTCAAGACGGGCAGCAGCAGCAGCAGCATCAGCCATTCAACATACTCCCCGGCGAGCTCGTGTTTGACAGCAACATGAATATTAACGTTGACGGTAAGGATCCTCGATGCAGCTTTTGCACATCGAGACGCGTTAACAAACTTCAACAGACTTCACCAATCTCTTCGACAACAACCCCCTAAATTTTGTTCCTGATATGGATCAGCAGGCCTTCTCGAACTTCAACTTGGAGACCCTGCATCCTATCCAGTCAGGCGTCAACGTGCCACCATGGGAACCAGTGAATCTCAGGGGAGGAAATAACATGACGACGCAGAATCTAGGCAATCCAATGTTCATCATGGAAGACCCCAGCCTCGTCTCGCCGTCGCCCCCTTCGCATGTCCAATACACACCTTCGAATAGCACCCGCTCCAGCGCCAGCCCTCACTTACCAACGATGCACCTCAAATGGGAACAAGAACTTCCCGTCCCAGAGCACACCCAACCGCCGCCGCCGACCACCGCAACAAAAGCTATCCCGATGCCGATTCGGAAAACTATTAATGCAAAGTCCAACAAGTCCGATCGGGTAACCAAACGCAAGGCCTCACCAACCGATATATCTCCTTCCTCAGCCCTCAGCATCGCAATCGCTACCCGGGAGGCCAAGAACAGCAAATCCCCCTCCCCGAGCCCGCCTTCTTCTTCCTCTTCACCCGGCGGCAACACCCAAGCCAAGTTCCTCATCGTAACACCCTCAACAATCACCGCCCACGCCGCTCAATCCCACTCCTCGGCCAGCCAGCATCATCCAAATCCCTACGAATGCTTCGAAGCCCTCCGTCCATCCCAGCGAGGCCGCAAAGGCCCACTCGCAACCGACACCAAGCAGTCCGCTCTTCAAGTCCGTCGCAAAGGGGCCTGTTTTTGCTGCCACGCGCGCAAAGTGAAATGTGACATGGAAAGACCCTGCCGAAACTGCGTAAAGCTCTGTCAGACCGTCCCGCAAGCTGTGTGCTGGCAGTTCCCCGATTTCCTCGGCGTGCTGTTCCCCGAGTTCATCCGTGGACATTTCCGCAAGGAGGATATGGCCAAGTTCGTCGAGCAACACATTGAAAGCTTCACCGTGGAAGGGGTAGAAAGGCCGTGCACTGTGGAACTGTTCTCCGGTCTCAGACTGTCGGCGCGGCTACAGATCAAAGCCAAATTCTTCACACCGAAAACGAGTGAGGTGGTGAAACATTGGCATTTGTTGGTTGGCAGGAACACGGTGGACCTGCAAGAGATGATGGCGGCGCCGATTGGGCTGAGCGCCGGTGGAGGAAACGCGCAAAAGGATGAGTTGAAGAAGCGGCTGAGGGAGTATGTGCAGGCCATCGTTGACGAACCCGACTTTGCTGGGGTCGTGACGGAGGGTTTGAGGCACACAGAAATCCCGAGGAAGGTGCTGAAGATTGTGCACGATTACTCGAATCGAGCCGACGTCCCGATGGTCAAGCGGGCCTTGACCATCTATGCCATGCATTTCGTCTTGACGAGGCATCTGTGCTTGACCCCACGAGCGGTGGCGGATCTGGGACCAACGAAGCTGGTGCCGCAAAATTTGCCGTGGGTTACGCCCAGGGTTCTGAACAGGCAGTTGAAAGCTGTGGTGGACGACATGATGTGCCGCGAGATGCAGTTGCTCTTTGAGAACTTCAGCAAGTCGTTGAAGCCCAAGTTGAGGAAGGAGTGGGCACCGTGTCTGGCGGCGTTCTTGGTGCTGTGTCTGTTTATGGAGTCGGTTGAGACGGCGGCGGACACGTTCGTGATCTCCGAGAACGAGATCAGCTTGAGGAATCATCAGCCACCACCGAAGAAGCGATCGTTTGCGCTGAAGGTGAATCGGGAGATTGAGAACATGCCGTTTAAACAGTTTGCGTTCCAGTTCCATCAGATCTACCAGACATACTCGAGGGATGCAGCCACGAAGAGCTTTAATCCGCTGATGGATGACAGTTGCTTTGAGCAAGGCGAGTTGGACAGGGCAGCGGTGGACATGGTCAGGAAGCTGAGGAAGTTGATTGACAGAGATGATTACGATGCCTGTAAGTTTCCAGCGTTTGCGATGAGGGGGAGATGGGGGGTTCGGAGAGAGAAAAGGCAGTGCTAACAGTAGTGGCGCGGTAGGGTCCGAACTGGACTTTTTGACGGCGGACCCCATTCTCCCGAATGTTGACGAGCATCCGTATCCTCGAGATGTC
The DNA here is from genome assembly GCA_033576145.1 of Cladorrhinum samala. Classification (NCBI taxonomy): domain Eukaryota; kingdom Fungi; phylum Ascomycota; class Sordariomycetes; order Sordariales; family Podosporaceae; genus Cladorrhinum; species Cladorrhinum samala. The sequence continues at coordinate 53,342 of MU865057.1, read as the reverse complement.
GGCTTCAATTATACTGGGAGATTGGTGGCCAAGTTTTTGCTTTCGTTTGAGCAGGAGAGGTACATTCTCGAAACCACCACATTCTGATTGGGGGGACTGAGGAGGCACGAGATTATGAATGATTAACGACTCTGAATGATCGAATTGAGAACTTCCATTTGCCTGGGCACAGTTGCCCGGTTTTGGGTAGGTAGGAGCGGGGGCACAAGGTGCTCCTCTTTATCACAGTCACCAAAAGATTACATTCTTGTATTTGCACGAGGGATATGGATACCATTTGGGAACGACAGGCGTTGATGACTGCTTTCGTTTTTTTTTTATTTCAAGCATACCATATATAAGATTTGTAGAAATGTTTGTCATTTTTAGTCCCGTTACCGCACAAAAAAGTACTCGGCAACAGGGTGGATTAGACGGGCTGTCTAGGCCCTGGGTTTGATCTTCCACACGAACGATAAAAAATAAGTAACCTGTTGCGCACTGAATGAAGCGCAGAGGTAGGCAAATCGTGGATTTTTTTTTTATTGGGGAGGTTTCGGTATGTGCTTGGGGAACGGTAATTGAGGGGGAAGGGGCAGCAATGCTTGATAACACAAAAAAGAAATCGATTGAAATGTTGACTGCGTCCTCCTTGGGTGTGTTCTTTGTGTGTATAAACACCTTCGGGAGAAGCAGTCCAAACCTGCTGTTGATAGATTGCTAACTGCTCAAAAAAAAAACGAGCTGCAATAATAGATATCAACCTCGATGATTTCGCATCACTACCGGCCGACCTTCAAGAAAATGTTTGTTGAAGAAAATGTGGCCTGGTTTTGTGTTGCGGCAGTGGAGGTGAAAAAAAGAAAAAAGGTTTATGGTTTGTGACGGAAAGGATTTTTTTTAAGTCGGGTTGGAGAAAATATTTTTGTTTTAAAATGTGTTTGTTGGAAAATCTGATTTTGTTGCCTGAGGCAGAGAGATAGAGAGAGAGGTATGCTTGGCGCTCAGCTCGGCTTTCAGTTCCGGCGGCTCCGCATTTAGAAAGGTAAGAATGGAGAGAAGCCCACATTGCAGGCGGCGATCGAGGTCATTTTAATATTATACTTACCACAGTACAGTATCCGTACACCTTCTCACCGTATTGGCGCCGGCCTACAAATTCGCAGCTCACCCGACAGGACAAAAATATATCTGATTCTTCGTGCATATGAGATATATAAACCCAGTAAAGACGACCAGACTTTCGATGATGTGGAGATACCTAGTTGTTTTATCGCTCCACAAGTGATTTGGATCTGCGCGTGGCTCGTCAGCACCACCTGAAAGAGAAGGAGGGGAGGGGGGGAGGCTCTTTACCCCTCAACACCCAACCCTCCATTATTAACGGCGAAACGGCAAAGCGTTGAGTAACGCTGTGGTACTCTTCTTGGTTTGACACTTGCATCACTGTTATTTCCAGCCGGCTTCCATTTCCCAATCTTCTACAATCCAGCGCAGTTGGTGCCTAGCTTCCCCACAATGTGATCCTCAACGGTATGTGGCAAGCGAGGGGGGTTTGGGGGCCGCTTCCTATACACTACATCTTCTAGGTTAGCGCCCATGCAATGCAGTGATCTTGTACTGTGTATACCACAGCTCTGGTCGACCTAGGAACCAACAGAGAGAGCACTGCCTCTGCGCCGCACAACTCTCTAACACGGCCGTGCAGCAATGGATCGAGCGGCATTCTATCACATAATCCTTGCAGGGGTCTCGGCCATGCCAGGCTGAGCTATAAATCATGGCCTGCTGGTTCGGTGTCCCACCTCGCTGTCCCTTCTGATTGCTTGCAGTTTTCTAGGACTGGCCTGAACTTGACTCGAGTATTCTCGACATGGAAAAGCAGACGATCGAGTCCATGTGGACTCAGGCGATGGAACGCTTCAAGGAGTTGACGGGACAAAACCTCGGATCGGCCCCTGGCGACCTTAGAAAGAAGATCGAAGCCCGTGCTGCCGAGAAGGACAAGAAGGCATCCAGAGACACAGGGCTCAAGATACTGGCTTGTGTCAAGCTTCTAGGTGGCGTTATCGCACAGGGTGCCTCAACCGTAAGCCAAAGTGTGGATTCGCTTAGATGGTCTGGCATGCTAACCCGAGCCTTGCCTCTCAGGTGTTTGGCCCTGCTGAGCTCTGCTTCGGTGCCATATCAGTGCTGTTGGATATTCCGCAAAAGATCCGCGACTTCAACGACATCATTGACAGCGTGTTCGTCGCCATTGAACCGGTCCTGTCTCAGTACAAGATCTACGCCAGGATCGAGCAGTTCGATCGCATAGATGACGAGCTGATCATTGCGACCCACAGCATCTTGATCAGTCTTGTTGACATCTGTGCAAGGGTCATCAATCTTGAGCGAGATAAAAAATGGGCAAAGCTCAAGAAATTCACGAGCGCGGTGACGTGCGGGAACGAAGACCTGAAGCAAGAGCTGGAAAAGTTTGACTCGCTTGTGAAGAACCAGCAGATTGTTCAGGGCTCAGTGATGCTCGAGAAGGTACTTGAAAACAAGGGGGACTTGGCTAACCTCTTAACCTTGGCTAGCGAATCAAAGTTACAACTCAACGACGTCAGGACCGGCGTCATGAGCCTCGTAGAAGCTGAGGGTTCGCGAAAGTCGGACGAAATGCGGAAAGAGCGGCTTGTCAAGATCAAAAACCGTCTTGGGCTCGAGAAGGGCGCAACTGACAGCTCCAAGGCTGTGTGCGAAGATATGTGGAAGAGGACTCTTTCTGCGACTGGAAAGTGGTTTACCCAGGCGCCCGATTTTAATGATTGGGCAGACAGCGAACGTTCAGGGACTGGATCTTTGTTGCTCCTGACTGGAGTTCCGAACTCCGGGAAGTCATTTTCCACTTCAGCCATTGTTCGCCATCTCACCTTGGCCTTCTCGGTCTCCAAACAGACTAGGAGGTCCCTGATCGGCTATCATTTCTTTTCCTCGCGCTCCCGCAAGACGGACGACGAAGAGAAACAGGTCGAGACGGCGCTCAAGTGGATAGCCTTGCAGCTTGCAGAACAAGAGGATGCATTTGCAAAACATCTGGCCGACGTCTGCCTAAGCAAGGAAAAAAGTGAACAATTCTTCAGGGATGCGGACCTGAAAACATTGTGGACCACCTTGAAGCTTGGGGCCCCCATGCCGAGAACTACACATTATATTCTCTTCGACGCCGTAGACGGTCTACCCAAGGATGACATCGAAAAGCTACAGGCGTTGTTTTGCCATACTCTCGAGGGTCGCGAGCCCAGTCACTGTTCCCCTGTTCGGGTTCTCGCCAGTGGGAGGAATGATATCTGGGGACAAGATCTATTCCAAACCTTGCACTGCCCGGTCGTCGAGCTTGATGGGCAACATTTCAGAGATGAACTTAGCGGGTATATTGAGAGCAAACTGCGAGCTCCCGATTTGTTGCCCGACGACTCCCTCACGGAACGCAGACAGACCATCGCAACCCGGCTGCTGGAGCTCCCCAACATCAACTTTAGAGTCATACAGAATGCGCTCAACGATATCAAAGAAGTCGTTGCGTCTAGCGGCTCAGAGCGACAACTTGACGAAGTCTTAGATCGCCTCGGTAGGGATGACGTGGAGATATCCAGGGAAAGTCTTGACAAGCTGGAGGGGGAATTGACACCGCACGAAGTGGATCTGGCCAATGAGCTCCTGGTCTGGGTTGTTGGTGGCTATCAATTCTTCACATTTTCCCACTTGACAGCTGCGTTCGTAAGTTCGGTTTGCCGCTGATCGTGCACTGCAAAAAATTCTGTCAGGCTCATCACTAATAAACCCCTTCATCCTCTTTAGTTTCTTCGAGACACAGATGTGCCTCTGAGAGGTCTCAGGAACTTGGTGGAAAACCCCCTCAAGAAGTTGTTCGAGATTGACTCCAACGATCAAGTCCAATTACAGGCCGGAATGATTGAGGTTGTTGTGAAGAAGAGAGATATCTCGCGATCGTCCGGCCCACAGACAATCAGCCTGGAACTAAAAATCAGCAACGCGGACGTTGCGACCGTCCAGCGGTTCTTCTGGGATCTTACCCGGTTCTCAACGCTGGAAAATTTCAGCTTCGCCAACAGCGGTCCGAATTCTGGTTCAATCAGCATGAAGAAGTCGATCAGCGTCAATGTCATTGATGCTCACCTCGCCATCGCCAAGAGCACCGTCAAGTTTCTAAAGGAGCCCCCGCATCCCGAAAGTCAACCGATTGGAGAGTATCTTTTTAATTGGTTTCCGGATCATCTGGAAGCCTTGCGAAGTGCCAGAGGGTTTGACGCCGTTAGCGAAGTCGAGATGAGAGAGATCGGACAGTGTGTTTTTGAGCTATTTGAGGATCCTCAGATGGTCAGAACGCACTGGGCCACCTTCAAGAGTTGCACTTCGTTCTTGGATAGGGACGTGCTGCGGATGTACTGGGACTGGTTGCACGATGAAAGGGTGTCGAGTGGATTCGTCAGACGGCAGAAGGAGTGGCTTCAGGCGCTGAAGCCACGCCGGAAGCACCAGCTTCTTTTCGCAGTCGTGAAAATGGTGGCAGAGCTTTGGCTGAGATCACGAGAGGGGCCTGCAAGCGACGCATTCCTTTGGATTAAGGGGTATCTCAGCCTTTTGACTAAGTCGAAATATGCTTTTGAAAGCAGTGACGGTGTGGTCATGCAAGTCATCAAAGCAGAGGAATGGTGCATCTTAAACCTGGGAGCCAAGCAAGACTCTCTCTGGCAAGAGAGAATGGCCCAAACATTCATCTGGGCTCGCGATGAAACCCGAGCCGCCTCCCGCTTTCGCGCAGCTATAGAACTTGGCGAACACTCATGGAACATCTTCAAAGAACTCTCAGATGCACTCCGCGGCGATTGCCGTGACCAGGAAGCTTGTGCGACGCTGGTGGAAGCCGTCGATACGCATCAGGATTCAGATGATGTTGACAAGGAAGAGAAACTTGAAGTGCTTAGGACGATTGCAGACATGTACATGGACACGATGCGCAAAGCCACGAAGGCGGAGGAATACTACAGTTGGGCCCTTCGGGTGGATGAAAGTGACGTCGAGGCGCACATTGGCCTGGTCTGTATTATGCTCGCCGTCGGCAGGGAAGAAGACGCACAAGAGCTCATTTCTGCTGCTGCCATTGCCAAAGCAGCCGGCAAGTTCTCCGAGGATAATCTTACGCGGCTGGGCGCGATGACTGTCCACTTCTGCGAAAGCACCATCGGCCGCTGGTGGGACACGCCGTTCTGGCGAGTTCTGACGATGGTGGCAACCACGGATAGCCATGCTGTCCTTCTGAGAGACATCAATGTAGCGATCGAACGAGAAAAGGGCGACTCTCATCATTATCCCCTTTGCATTCTCCTCTTGTGCAAAGGCTTTATACATTTCTCCCGCGGCGGCCAAGGCACCGATCCAGAACAGACGTCATCGGCACTGAAGTGCTGGGAGGATGCGCGCGGAACGGCACGGCGCAACATCCGTCCAGGAAGATGGGAACTGAAATTCATTTACACCAAATCTCTCTGGCTCACGGGAATGTTTTATTTCGATCAAGCTTTGTCAAAACGACAACTTGGCAGTACCGCAGATTCTTCGGACGATGCCCAACGGGTCGTTGTTAACAATATCGACAAGCTCCGATCCCTTGTCAGAGAGTTCGAGCAGTTGATGTGGGGATTGTCGCCAGCAAAAGCTTATTTGGCGTCCCTTTACACCATGGGAGGTGACTTCGAGGCTGTCAAAACATTATACGCATCTGATATGGCTCGGCTGAGCAACAGCCTTTCGGATGGGGATGGCAGCAACGATAGTGAGGCTCTCGAACAACTCCGAGAGCTCCTCATGACGAGTGGGGATATCAAGAACTCGTACGTGGCCGCGATGCTCATACCGTGTTTTGGCGACCAGCTTATGAGCGTGGGCTTCCGAGATCTCCTGATTGAGCTGTTTACGCTGGGGCAACATGACCCATTTGCCGAGGGATCCCCGGCTGCAGAACTCATATCCGCCTTTGACTCCGACTGCAACCCGAACGGAGACGTCCGTTCAACCATTAGCATTTTGCTGGACAAGGCAAATGAACTCGACGACAGGGAGCTTCCTGCAGTAGATGTGAACCCCGGCGGGGGGGAAGAGGTTGATGGTTCCGATACTCCCTCGGATGACACCATCAACAGTGTACAGCCCGCCCACGACATGCCAGATCAAAAGCTAGAGACTGCTGCCACAGTTGAAGCAGCCCACTTCAACAAAGAGCACTCTGTAGTCAATGAAGGTCCGCATAAAGAGGGGCCCATGGCTCTCCAAGGACTCCTTATGAAGATCATGTCGGCTTTGAGGTTCAACTATGCCTGTTGCTGCAGGGGATGCCAGCTACGGGGGTGGGACATGGGGTCTGACGTTTACACCTGCAAATACTGCCATGATAGCGTTCTGTGTCAAGTCTGTTTGGACCAAATCAAAGCGAACACGGGTCCGATATTCGCTTGTCGGCCGACACACGATTGGATTCGCTTGCCGAGACTGACGCCTAAGCGACGGGCTGAGACTCTGATGAATATGGTCCGGATCCCCAAGGGCGTGGACGATGAGGGTCATTTCATTGATGGTGATGAACTGGTGCCCGCGTCGGTGTGGCTCACTGATTTGATGAAGTCTTGGGGCATTGAGCGAAGTGAGTGGGATGTGAGTAATAGAAGGAGGACGAGGAGGAATTCCTCGTCACCGCCGTCCCCGGCGGGGACGTCGGCCCGATCATCTCCGAGACTGTCTCCGAGGGCGTTCCCGCGGCCCCCGCCACCATCGACGCCGCCACCACTCAATAACCGTGATGAATCATCGGATGACGAAGATACCCCTCGGGATGTTGGGTTGCTTTCGCCACCGATCGTGGTACCTGCTGTTGACTTGTCTCTTAATCTGGATGATGACAGCCATGTTGGCGATTCTGGCAGTGAAGATGATGGTGATGACATTGAAAAGAAGGAGCAAAAAGATGGCGATGATGAGGATGAGGACGGGGATGAAGATGGGCCAATCCGGAAGCCGTCTGAGCCTACCATTCCCTCATAGTCTTGAATTCAATGCTAAGCCATAGAAATTGGGGGAGGGGGGGGGGGGGGGGGAAGGGATGGGGAGAAGGCGGGATTATTAAATGGGTGGAAGAAATTGTTAGAACAAAGGTGAATTTATCAAGGCAGCTTTCTAGGACGACGAGAAATTATCTTTCAAGTCTCGTGGCAACTTTGCCAAACTACCTACATACAGAAGAATATCATACATCTCATGGACAAATGATGTATCAGTCTGCCATGTCGGATTAAATGTATATATGGTAATAACATGAAACAATATTCTCTCATCTATCAAGAAAAATTACAGCCTTTTCTCCTATCTAAACCTCAAACCGCGCCGAAAAAGAGGGGGTAAAGGGGTTGTGTACATACATCCATACATACATAGGTACTGCTTCACGTCTCAAACCCTAACCCTCAATTTCTATTCTCAAATCCCAAAAAAAGTCCGTGCACTTGGCCCCACTCACCACTTCACAACTCATCAAAAGTTTTTTGAAACCAAATTTTTCTTTTCTTTTTTCTTTTTCTCTTTTTTTTTTTTTTTTTCTTTACACTTAATATGCACGAATAAATCAACCAATGAATTTTTTTTTTTACCTTTAATATTTTCATTGGTCAAATTACGTGCTAGAGTAAAAATAATTCATTATGAATTATTCGGGATTTTTTTTTGGCTTAATTAAATCTTTCCTTTTTCAGTTCTCTAGAAAGGAGGGAGAGCAATTCTTGGGGAAATCCTTTTTTTGGGGATCTCTGGGAAGGGGGTTAAGCTGGTTCCGACATTTTTTTTTTTAAATTTTTTTTTGGTATCTTTTGTCAAAGTTGCTTCTTCGAGAAGTGTGTACTGTGCTGTATGTAGTACCGTCTTTCTAGATTCAAGCGAGAGTTTGGTTTTCGGCATTCTTCTTTTTTTTTTTTTTTGCTTGTATTCTTGGGGATAGGTTGTGTTTCTGCCTGTCGAATGTTACTCATATTTTTTGTTAAAGTCGAATCATGATGTTACTTTTTTATTGGTTGGGGGGGGGGGGAGGGGGGTGTTTTGATGAGTTTGATGATCCTTTTGAAAACTCGATAGGTTGCTGGTGCTGTTTGAGATGCGGGCTTGTGGTTGGGCGAGTTCGATTTTGGGTTGCTGTGTTGTGGAAGACGAAGACAACGACCACGACGACGGATTAATGTATTAATTAAATAGAAAGTATAATGGTCCCGAATCGAACCACCTGGGAGCGCACAGGAGGAGAGAGGGGGGGGGGTGGTTCCATGCTGGGGATGCCAGCTTGTTCGTTCTTTTATTCTTTTGTTTTGGTTTTCTCGTTACCTTTTCTAGATCGCATCTTGCCTCCTGTTCCCCCCGATCCGGGAGCAGGGTTTTCTTTCTGGTGGCTGCTTTTTTTTTTTTTTTTTTTTTTTTTTTGTGGAACGTTACCATCCGAGATCTGTCAAAGATTGTTTGGGCAAGGGGAAATGTCTCTGATTTGGGAAGCTCATCGTGCCTTTAGCCTCGTTCGGATGTGCTATCCGAAAGCATTAGGGGGAGCACAAGAATGAAAAGTAAGCGTCCGGCCGATATTAATTACTTCCTTCCGCTTCCCCACTTTCCCCCGGTCCGTCAAAGACACCTTGGACGGGCCGGTTGAGACGGCATCGGAAGTGAAAAGCTTGTTGTTGCCGTGGTCTCGAGCGTGCTCTGCTTCAGAGACATTGCGCGAGTGTCTGTGCTACCCACAAACTGGCCAGAAAATGAGACAAGTCATCCTGAGGCTTCCGGCATCGCCTCGAAGCTGATGGGATTTAGAAGTTTCCGTCGTTGACGGGAACGGTTTGCTTACCTAGTATTACTGGCAGGCGGTCTTCGGAGAATCTTTCTGTTTTGGGTGGGAGCTGGTCTTGTTCGGACAAGGCAGAGATCACAAGAGTTCCGTATCCGACGCCATCATGCTTTGCGGACTGCGGTTAGCAGGTTCGTATTGTACGGGACGGAATGGGGCATGGGCATGGGGAAGACACTATTCAGAGACATGCCACCGAATGCACCTTTTGTTTTTCTTTTTCTTTTCTTTCTCCGGATTGCTCACCTCTGCTCCGATCAAAGCAGTTTGATATTTACACAAAAGGTAAACACTGCCACTTCAGTATCTGTTGGCTCTTTTCATTGTCCCCAACCAGGGTCATGTCATATAAGACTACATATGCATCTGTGCTATCGAGTACAACTGGCCGCGCGGGATCACGGCTGTTGCAAAAAGAGGTAGCTGCTTGCGTCCAGGGAAACACAAGACGGCAAAACCGTTACGCTGCGAGGTTCAATTTCTGGGAAGAAGTGACACAAAAAATACTGTGTGAAAAACAACTGGCCGGCAACAAAACACATGCCTACAACGTGAGCCGTCCTCGAGCCATCGGGGCGGTCTCACAGCTGTTTCCCCATCGATTATATCATGACGGAGTTGGGCTGATATTCTCGGCTCATGGCAGGCCCTGTGCAATGATCACAAGAAGGCATCTTCATACGCCTTGTCTTGACGGGAGGGAGGTTTTGTGGGTATAAATTGAAGGCTCCTGTCGAAGAAAAGGAAACGAAAGATCCAAGCCAGACCAACCTCAAGACTACCGATTCTCACTGAAACTGTAATTACAAGTCGGAATCACAGATATACATCTTCTTCGCCACTCAAACGCAGTTCCGACAGAAATTTGCGGTATTCTCGGCTTCCAAAAATGAGTGCCGCCTCCCACCGTCGGTTGCACATATTTAAAGACCCCAAAGAGCCTCCGAAGGGTGATGGCCAACCCGAAATCAGTATTGATCCTTGTAAGTCAGCGGATCTTGTGAAACTTTGTCGGGGCAATCATCGGAGAGATGCTGATACTATCATAGTTTACGGAAAGTGAAGATTCAAAAGCCCCCATCGACGAGGCGCTTTTATTTATCAACCGTCAACCAATTCTCGTCCACAACAAACAACAAATTTACACGGAGTTTTGTGGCAAAATAAGAGAGATGTTTTGGCTGTGTCATCTTAATCATTAATTCTTAAAGTTCCAGATTGTGTTTGGACTTGGGGTTTAAAACAGGTTTTCAAAAGTTAGATGGGCTACCTCATGGCGAGAGATGATGGAGGGAATGACATCGGGGATCAGAGACATCGTGTATTACCAGCTTGCTTTGTGGATTTTTCGAATTGCTAAGAGGCAGGGTCAGGGGGAAGAGGTAATTGTGGAATTGGGGGATATAATGCACTCAGTTATTTTGCTTCAGAGCCGATCCCCATCTGTTGACAAGGAACCAACAAAAGTACTTGGGAGTATTTCGACGCCAAAACATACAGCCTCCCATCGTCCCATTGCCACGTCCCTGGGGTTTACCACACACACTAGTGAACGTGATATGTGGTCCGTGTGGCCGGCATTTAATCACTACAAGGCTGTACAGACGAATGGCCATTGCTCAGGTTACACGCAAGGGATATCTCGTTTGTACGTACTTGGTTACCCTATCCAAGCGGCTCTGAACGTGACGCAAAGAAAAAAGAATGGCCAGGATCTCCCTGCCAAACGGGTGTCATCGTATATCGATTGTTGGTCTGCTGGAATCTGGCATCACCAGAACACCTACACAAATCAGTCATCCGTCCATTATCCAAGCGCTATGGAAGTTACAGGTACCCAACGTTCGCCACTCTGATGAATCGAAGCTTTTGCCGATGTCAACTTCCTCACTGGCATCTATCGTTAAGAACTCAGAAGTTGTTTGCTCAAGTCACGCGAACAGTACCAAAAGACCCGCCTTTTGAGGTCGGGGACCCCGTGGTCCGCTTGATATAGCGAGACGAGACAAATCCAACCCGAGACTTTGTCGCTGATCTTTCCGACGACACGTTCCGCTGATACCCACTAAGAAGGTTTCCATGGGAATCTTTCTGGAAAGCGTTAGCACTGCGATTATCTCCAGTTGCTACCCTTGCACAGCGGTGGAAGGATAGCCAAGCAATACGTCCACCACGGAAACAAATCTATGTCACCATAGCCACCAATCCGGGCCCGACGGAGCAATGCTGTTGATCGCAAAGGGTCCAAATGCTACAAAAAGTCATCTTGAAAGAGCCACCAACACGAACGCTTTACACAATGTATGAGGAGAGATGTAGTATATGACTGCCACAGGGGTCCATGACGAGTACACGTTTTTGTCTGGTCTGACACTGTGTCGAGCCAGAATTCGGAGAACCATAGAACAGAAATACCCGCGGTGGCTGGGAATCAGCGGCCATTTCTTTTTCTTTTTATTTTCTTTTTTTGGGGGAGGAGGGGGGGGGGGGATAATGATTTATTTTCCCGTCACTCGTTAGGAAAATATACTCATAAATAGAAAACATTCCATCCCTTATCGCCAAATTCCCCTATTCACTCCATCCTGTAGTTACATGATGACTCCTTCACCACACTATTCCAACACCCCCCCCCCCCCCTATCCTCATCAAATCAAACTCTCTCCCACATTTCAAATTCATACCCGGTCCCCGCCTCCTCCTGTCTTCCCTCTGGTACGACCTCGCCTACAAACTCATCCATCTCCCCTTTGCTCTTTCTATGCCACCCATTCACGCCTTCTTCCAACTTTTCCTCAAAAAAAGTATCACAGCCCCAGTCGTCCCCTTCCACCCTGGTCAGCAGCACCTTGATCTTGGAACCACCACCACCACCACCAGCATCACCACCACTACCGCCTCCCATCCTCAGAGCCTCAGAATAAACCATCCCTCCTCCGATAATAAACACCCTCCCAACTTTGCCCGCGTTTTCCTCCTCGGTCAACCACTCGACCGCCTTTTCCAAGCTGCCAGCCCAGACGTCGCCTTTTTCTTTTACTTGGACGGTATCACCACCAGCTGCTCCTCCTCCTCCGCTTCCTAGAATCGACCTGGAAATCACCACGTTCAACCGACCCGGGAGGGGACGGAACCGTTCCGGGATGGAATCCCAGGTTTTTCGGCCCATGACGACCGCGTTCCTCGCCGAGGCGGGGCACCGCGGCGGCAGGCGCTTGGTCACGCGAGCGAAGTAGGCCATTTCCTTTTTCAGGCCGGTCCAGGGAAGCGTGCCGTTGCGGCCGATGCCCATTTCCCTCGTGGCGGCGAGGATCAAGGTTAGTTCTGTTGGCATTTTTTTGGGTATTTTTTTCTTGTTGGGGAAAAAAAAAAGGGGGGGGGGTGGTGGTAAGGTGGGCGGGGGGAGATATTATAGATCTTTTAATCAAGGATAATTGTGTATGTGTGTGTATGTTTGTGTGTGTGTGTGTGTGTGTGTGTGTGTGTGAATTATTTAAATATTCAATACCAAGATTTTCCAAAAGTTTATCAAGGTTTGGATTTTGAAAATTTGGATTTCAATTTCAAGAAGGAACAAATCGAGTTGAATGAGGAGGTGCAACAATAACGCTCGAAACAAAGAGTGGGGGGCAATACCTATAGAGACGAAAAGAGACAAAATTTACAAATGGTACATACATACATACATACATAACCCTAAGCTAAAATCTCGAAACCAAGCAGCTGAGTGAATGTGCCATAAAACAAATTCAATAACCATTCAAATATTAATAACCAGAATTTTTACTACAGTTCTACGTCTCCTGAACGGCCAGCGGGTATGTACTGTACATGGTATCTACCTTTTAAACCCTTCAGGTTACTTTGCTTGCGCGCCTTCCTTGAGATGCTTGGATGAACCACAGCAATTCAACTTCACAGATGTTGAGTGGCTCGTGCTTTCACTCAGAAGTGGAGCCAAGCACTGCAGTGCCTCGAGTGCATATCGATGGACCCACTTTGTTTACCAAACCAAAAAATTATTGTGAGGAACAATTTTTTTTAAATTTTTGTTTCTCAACACAACCACCATACTCCGTACCCAACAACAAACTTTTATTGACGTCTATTTCCCCCCTTCTCTTCCAATCCCACTCCCCCATCAGCGCGCGACAAAGAGCCAAAAATAACTCCCGTTTCCAAATATTTTACAAGATTGGCACAACGCAAAGGCGGATATTCAGAATTTTTGTTTCAAAAATCTGCTTTGGTAATTTTATCAATTACTTCCCCTCGGCGCCAATTGCCTTTCTTGTCTTTTTGGGAGTCCTTGGGAGTCCTTTGCAGCTCGATGGGCGATATGAGAAGAAGAAGAAGAAGAAGGAGGAGGAAAAAGTGATGATTGATACTATGAATACGATATAAAAAAATGTCTTCTGCCTGATTCGTTCAGCCATCCCTCCTCCGAGGCTGTTCTTGAGCCAGGATGCGCAACAGAAAGTTTTTTTTTTCCCCTCGGGAAAAAAGCTTTCTGTAAGCGTTTATTAGACTAGAATGAAAATTACTCAAGCAGCTTTCTTTGAGTGCGGACTGTTCCTTTCTGTTCTTCCATGGACAAGATTCGCAATTTCTAGCTGCTACATATCCTAAAAAAACAGTATTTTCTTTTTATTTTATATCATTAATTATAAATTATATAGTTAAACACACCATGCTTTCCCCCAACTCATCTTGAGATTTTTAAAGACTCATCTTTTGACTTTTTTGATTTTACAAAAGAACCAACGCAATACCCAAAAATCCAACCAGCGCCGCGACGACCCCCGACCCTCCCTCCTTCACGGCGCCCGACGTGCTCTTGGCCGTCGGCGCCGTCCTTCCCACAATGTCATCTCCCTTTAGCCCGCTCATCAGGCCGGCCGCCTCGACCGACGGGCCCTTGTCAAAGAAATCCACCAAGGCGAAAACGGGCTTCCTCCCCCCCCATCCACCTTGACACCGCGTTAAATGTTCCCCCAGGTTCCCGGAACCGTTGACCAGGGAGGGACTGTTGGTGATTTCAATGTTCCCCACGTCAGGTATCTGGATCCCGCCCGATCCCAAATCTATGTACCGAAAATGGTTCACCAGCCCCATCATGCCCTTCCCCAGGGCCTCCGAGGCCGAGCCGGCCGAGCTCGGCCTGTCGAGGTCGCAGCCGAAATGCGAGGCGGACGTGATGTTGTACGACGTCTCAAACACGTACCGGAATTCCGGGAGCAGGAACGGGTGATCGGGCGAAGGCGGGTCGGGCACGCTGGCGATGAAGGTGACTAGGCGCTTGTTGGAGCTGATCATTGATTCGAGAGTAGGCCAGGTTGTCGTCGTCGTGTTACTGCTGCTGCTGCTGTTATTGGAAGAAGAAGAAGAAGAAGAACTCGGGGGCACGTAGCCGTAGTGGGAGATGCCCGCGGAGTCGAAAGCCGAACCAAAGGCCGAAGCCGGCTGGTTGTCCGAGTTTACGAGCAGCAGGGTCACGACCTCGTTGGGGTTGCCGTCGAGCCAGTACCTGATCGCCGACAGCCAGTCCGCCAGCGGGCCGGCGTCCAGGAGCTCGCAGTAGCTGTGGCAGAGCTGTAGGGTCCCCGAAGAGGAGGACGAGTGCACCTGGGCCGAGAGGAGACGGATGCCGGCCGATAGGGCTACAGTGGCGTTGAAGTACTGGTTCCCCGCCAGCGAGTTGGAGGTGCTGGCGTCCCGCAGGAAGGAGGAGTCGTGCGCGCCCATGTGCGTTACGTTGTCGTAGGCGCGGGTGCAAAGGAGTGGGGAGTTGTTGCATGGTATATTCTGGAGTGGTGAGGCGGTGGGAGACTGTGTCTGGGTTGAGGTAGTGGACGCTGTCGCTCGAGAGGGCGGTTGCGATGGTTGTGGTTGTGGTGGTGGTGATGGTGATGACGACGTTTGTGCGAGAATGAGCGACGGGAGGCCAAGCAGAACCGCGAGTATTTGAATCGGTGGTATCCTGGCCATTTTTGGGCACGATATAAAAACAAAGTGTTTATCAAATTGGTTTGAAATACAAACAAATAACAAGGGTTAAAAAGTTAATAAGGTATCAGAAAAGTGTCGTTAAGTCTTATATATCTAATAATTATATCTCACCTCTTCACCTGAACTTTTTTTTCCTTTGCTGGACTTGACATGAAGGAACGACCCCTTGTTTTTAAAATAGTACTCGATGATGAATGTTAATAAAATAATACTAGCAATAATAATAATAATAATAATAATAATAATAGAAGAGGCTAATAAGCAATGCAAGTCTTTTGGTATTTTAGGAAAACTCTTTTTTGGACCTTTGGTGTTAAATACTGACTATTAGACGCCGTCGAACTTTGTTTATGTCGTTCAGATGAAGCCGTTTTGGACGCCGGCCAGGCTTGGCCATCAAGTTCATCCGGTAACTTTGCCTCTTTTAAAACTTTAAGGACCCCTAGGCTTCATCCGAGACGACGGGTATTTCGGGTCTGCCCATTCATTCCGTTCCCATGGGTCGGTCGGGTCATGAGCGATTCAACGACTCGCCGTCTGGAATCAAGTCGTTGCTTGGGCAGCTGTACCGTGATTACTGTTGACTAGTACCAAGCTCGCCATGGGCGTGTTAAATCGTCATCATACAACGAAAACTCCAGGTTCTTTAAAGAGCCCCTACAAAAATACATGCTCTTCATGTGCACCAAGAAACATTTACTTACATCCAGTATAAAATTACAAATCTTCTGGGCAAGAAGAAAGACCCCAGAAGCACTCCGACACCTGGTGGTGATTATTCTTGTTATGCAGATGTACCCATTAAAATGCTAAATTCTAACCCAAACCGAACGGAAATAACAGAAGAAAACCTCACACTTTTCACCCCTGGTCTGCTGAAAGAATGGTTACGCCAATGCCGATGGTGCCTGATCGCTCCCCTAACCGAAATAATGCAGCTGTCTCCCTCCCGCACACCTCTTTTTACCCCATTATCCATCAAACTTGACTCCCCTACTTGTATGTACGCAACACCACCCCGTTATATAGTCGCCTCTCTCTTTACATCCCTACGGAATCACCTAATCAGCCCCCCGTACTTGGCCCCGTTTCCATCCCCATCCCCGCTTCCCGCCAGCACCATCCTCTGATCAGCCTCACAACTTCCACAATACTCCTTATACCACTTTCTCAACACCTCCCTCCTCGTCTCTCCCGCTTCTCCCTCTTCACCATTCCCCGAGACCACTTTCTGATCCAGATCCCCCGCCCCCTGCAATCTAATATCTCCCTTATTGCCCTTGTCGTCCTTCTCACCTTTAGAAGTCAACAACTTACCCACCCTCTCACACCTCAAATTCTCATCTCTCAGCCAATTCTCCCACTCGCTCTGGACCATCTCAACCTCGATGCCATTGACAACCCTCATGGCAACCAACAAATCGTGTCTGTACCCTCCCAGCCTCTGCCTCGTCCTCCTTATCCTCCTCGCTGCCGCCCTTCCGCTCCCGCTGGTAAATCCAGCTCCGGCATCCTGATACGGCGCGTCAAGGTTCGTCGAGTTCATAATAGCCTGGAAAGTATCATAACACTGACTGTTATGCCCGTTTCTGGCAACCACCGAAGTTCCCTTGGCAGCTTCCTCCAAGTCCTTGAGATAGATAGCCCGACTCATCATCAAGTTCGGTCCTACCCCGATTCTGCTCATGTATTTCTCTGATTTGTACTCCAGCCACCATCTAGAACTGGATTTGGATATGGCAACCATGTTGTATGCCGCGCTAACGGCCAGCAAGATCAGGATGACGCGGTTGGCCGTGATGATGCCGAAGACCTTTTTCACTCCAGCAAACGCCCACATCATTACAGACGTGATGGCGCTTTCCATAAAGGATCTTCCAGTTTCGAGCAGCATATCCGTCAAGGTACGCGGTTTGATTGTCGAGGAAGTGGTCTTGAGCGGGACTGCTCCGCCTTCGGTGTTGCTGTCAGGCGAGAAAATAATGACTTGAGTCTGCTGTCCGACGTCTCCGTAAACCTGAATGGCGCGCTTAGTCCTGCTGTGAGGACCGAGCTTCCTCACTTGATCAGTGGCCAACTCCGCCAGGTCTTCGGCGTCGTTGGCTGCGTCATCCAGAGCTTGCCGAGTAATCATGTTCTTCGACAGTGGCGGAGCCTTTGACCAGTCCGCTTTGGTATAGATGGCCAGCTTGCATTTCGACTTTGCCACGTGGGTAATGACCACCTTGGTGACGAGTTTGAATGCTCCAGAATGGGGCAAGTGCCAAGGAGTCTTGACATGCGTAACGACATATGTTATGTGATCGTTGAAGATGTCGATGGCCTGCGTATCCGTCACGTCCCCAGCCTTCTTACGACCCAGCATGTCGACGTAATCCACCTTGAATCGGAAGTGTCGCTTCATTCTTCCATGATCCTGCAGCTCCCAGGGGCCTTGAGCAATCTCCTTGGCCCGTCGCTCAAAGTAAAGCTTGGGGAAGATGAAGCTTTTGTCACCAAACAAGACGTGAAAGCACGCCTTGGCGCTGATTTCAAAGTGCCGCTCAGCAACAACCTGGCCCATGCCCTCAGGCTCATACACAACTGGGTGCGCAGGAAGCTGGAATTTGGGAACCTGGCTCTTCTTCTGCCCCTGCAAAGCGGACCTGTACCTCCCGCCAAGATCTTGTATCCTTCTCGCCACAGGCCGACCAAACGGCGTCCCATCGTCGATCGGCGTGCTGGATGATACTTCCTCCCAGCTTTCAACGCTAGGGCTCCTCTTATCATCCTGACCCCTCTCGATGGTGGCCAAAGTGGTGATGATCTCGGACAGTCCCATGGGCTCTGCAGCCTGCAGGTCGTCCAACAAAAGATTAAGCCGGTTCTGCAGTAAAGAATAATCCTCCAAGAATAACTTGATTGTGATTCTCGAAAACGCCGTATCGGGCATGTCCTGGTTGAGATGCAAAAACATAAAATCGCAATCTCTGCCCGGCGCCGCTGTAACTTCTGTGATGCTGTCAAGGCTGATGGTATACGCAATAATCAAACCCAATTGGTGACCGTAAAAGTACATGCGGTCCGAAGTCACAAACACTCGCCCATTGCCCGCCATTCCTTGGGTCTCTCTGCCCTCGGCTGGCGTGCTTGACCACGCAGCGTTGAAGACCAGCACAGGTTTGTCCTCAGGCGGCGCGGACGGGAATACCAGCCTGAACTGCGCATATTGCGCCCGAAGCTCGGGTGGATAGTTTTGAGAAAAACTCTGCGGGAGGCTGTCGGCAGGTCCTGTCTTCTCTGCAAGGTTGCTCTCCATCACCGCCTTGGTATCGACGCTGTGCGTCTTCCTGTGCGAGTTCGCCGGCGGTGTTGGTTTCTCAAAAGTGGGCGTCCGTGGCATCATGCTAGCGACGAACGGATCGTTTGCGTAGGGCTTCGGCGTAGGTGGCGCTCCGGCAACGGTGCAGTAGATGGACGTATAAGAACTGCTGCCCCAGTAGTTCGCCAACACGGCGCTCGGCAACGGCTGGCCGTTGCTAGCGCTAGCGCTGGCCAAGATGGCGGATTTGCTGAGGTTTGTTGAGACGGGAGGCCTGGCCAGCGTGATAGGGGCAAGACTCCCTGGATGTTGGTCGAGCAAGGGGTTGGGCAGACGAGCCGGCGTATTCTGGCCTCCCTGTCCGGACGAAGCGGTATTTAAGCCCAATCCCAGAGTGGCGCCGGTAGCGCCAGCAGCAGCAGCCGTATCTGTTGCGCTAGCGAAGGTCGCCTTGCGGTGGAGGTCCAATTTTTGCATGATCCGGGCAGCGTGTTCTCTGCCTGTCTCGCCCTCTTCTCTTCCAAGGTGCGTGGTAATAGACCGGCGATGAGGGCCAGCCGCTACGTCGACGCTCGAACGTGCCGTGAGGTTCGCATCCGCACCCGGAACAGGCAAATTCAAATTCCGTGGCTTTTCCTCTCTGGCTTCGGCGTCGTCGATATTCTCAAGCGCCTTCGCCGAGAACTCTGGAATAGGCGGCGGCGTGATAACAAAGGCTGGATCAACACCCCCGACGAGAGTGTTTGGGTCCCTACCCATGCTAGCCTCGATGGCCTTCTTCTTGGCCACCTCAAAGACCTCCATCCACTCAATCAACTGGGACTGCGTCTCAGCCTGGAGTAGAATCGTCTGAGTCTTGGTCTTGATCTCAAAGCAGAAGCGGCGCTCCTCCTGCACGGCCGGACGCGCGCTGCACAGCAGCACTCCAATCTCGTCACCCTGCAACACCCCCTGGGGGCTCTGAACAAGCCACCCAAAGATCCCATCCCGGCAGTAATACCATCTCCGAATCCACGTCGTCCTCACCGGCTTGCCAGACAGCACTCGCAGGAAAAGCCAGCCCTGCTTCTCCGAAATAACAGCGACCTGGTCCTTCCTCTGGATGGTCAACGGACCCTTGGACCCAAGATACGGCACAGTCGAGACGCTATAATCCTCGAGCTCCCTCGACGGCTTGCTCATGGCAAGCGTGCTCTCACTAATCTCCCTCCTCGCCATGAGTAATTCCTTCTTGAACACATTCTCAGTCGCCTCCATCTCCTTTGCCCACCCTCTAATCCTCTCCAATTCCTCTCCGCATGTGTTAAAAGACCCTGTCGCCTGTGCGGTGCCCCTCCTCATCTCCTTGTACAGATCCGCAGAGATCCTGACGAGCAGCTTGTCCAACCCGGACCGCACCTGCGGCGCCATCTGGCAGTAATCCAAGCTCGCCTTGAGGTAGGCCTTGCGCGTCTCAAACACGGCAAATGCGTCCTCCCTCAGCGCGCTGGGCTCCTTGGTCTTGCTTTGGGCCACATACCTAGCCAGCGTGCTGTCAAATGTCTTTTGCGCCGCCTCCAGTGTCCTGCGCATCTCGCGGAAAATTCTCAGGTCTCCAACCACGAATAATTTGATGGGCTCAACACTGACAGATTCCAGCCTGCGCACGGCAGCTAGTATGCTTCCCCACCAGTCCCGGGCGCTGTCGGCCGTTCGTCGGAGAGCAAGCAGTGTGTAATCTGCATCTAGGACGGGTGAGTCGAGAGGGGAGACGAGGGAGTGAGGAGACATTTTCGAGAGGTAGGCGTTGATGGTATCTTCGAGACCGAGTAGGTCATGTACGACCTTGGACGTGCTTCGAATATAGTTGTCCAACCACCGTTCTATGGCGTCTAACTGGTCGCCGAAGTGAATGGATGTCGCACGAAAGGTGGGAGAATCGAGGGCTGCTTCCGTGAGTACGACGGGGATGGCGGACGAGTTGGTTGCTGTCATAGTTGCGGTTCGGGTGGGCCGGGCTGGTGGTTGTGTCTCTGAAGCAGAAGATGATTGCTGACCAGATGATGCTGATATTGGTGGCGCTGTGGGAGCATGTCGAATGCCCCCAAAGACCGCCGGCGGCGGTGCCGTCGGGTCGCTCATTGTTGAAGGTATGGATGTCCGTTCAAGGACGGAGGAGGAGCACAACGGCGACGATGGTTGGCGGGTATCGGATTCGAGCCAAGGTAGGTTGTTCGGGGATGGGCAGTATTATAATGAAATCAAAATCCAATTAAATTAAGAGACCTGGAGCGGAGTCTATAGCAAGTACCTTATGTATGTATGTACATAAATCGAAGGCTGCCGAGGTTCGTGTGCCCATGGGATTCCTGGGTGGGCTTGCCGCTGCGGTCTCGTGTGCACCTCGTAGTGAGTACCTATGTAGATGTATTATTTGGCCATCTTGTGTTTGTTAATGGCCCACGAAAGTCGGTGTCTTTGACAGTCCAATGACGTTTGTTTCACCCTGCGAACAGCATCCCAGGCCCAGCTCACTTTTGGGGGGGGCCTGCATGACGCTAACGGCATTTGGGGGGGCAGGCTGAGGTGGCCTAGTGGACCACTTCCCAATTTAGCGTGTTTGGGCTCAGGTCTTTTGGCTGCTATAATTAAGTCCGGGAACCATCCGTTGGTCGGTACGTGTATAGCACAGTGCGCGGCGAAGGAGGTTCATTTAAGTTCTCGGATCCAACCTCCATCCCATCGACATTTGACATGTAAAATTGGATTATTATTTTTCTTTTTGGGAGAGGGAGGCGGCATTTTTTTACACCTTGTGTCCTCTGGATGCAATAATCCTAAATCATATTCTTTGCCCATGTTCAACGGCTGAGACATTTGTCCATGATTACAACATGCGGCAAGCCATTCTTTATTCCTCCTCTGCCCGTTCCGCTGGTCGATCCTTGTCCTTATCCCAACCTTCGGGTAGTCTATATGTCTTGTACATTGCTTTGTCCCGTCCCACGAGACAAACCCGAGCCGGCAAGTCACCTCGAAGGTCATTAGCCTTCAGCACCTCCATCTGAACTGGGGTGAAGCCAGACATATGGGCAAATCCAAACCGTGGGAAGATGTCATCGTCGTGTGAACGGGTGCCAATCTCCAATACAGGGGGAATCTGTCCTTCTTGTACTGGTTCGTACTGGATCTTGCGATAAGCAACCCGGATGAGGACATGGCGGGGTTCCTCTTCAATATGACACAGCAACAGTAGTGACTTCTCGTCCAGGAAACTAAAGTCGATAATAGTTGCACCCGTCATGAGTCTAACACCAACCGCCTCGGTAAATGGTGAGCCGCTCATGCCGTTGGTAATTGCGACCTCGATTTTGAAAAGATAAACTGGTTGTCAAAAGTTAGCATCATCAGCTTCGCTAGCGTGAACTTGATATCAAAGATGAGCATATACTAATATTCTTGTTGTTTTCTGGAACCACCGCCGTGTTTGCCTCAGCCAGACTCTCCTGTAACAAGCAAGTAGTTAGCAGATGCCATACTTTAGCCTGAGCCCATCACATGATAAACTCACACTCGGAGCACAGAGAAAAACATCCTCCTTCCATATCCTGGTCCCGATCGATATCTTTGCTGCCTCGCCAAACCGAACGCCTCGCTTCTCAGCCTCGGCAATATTTTGGAAAACGGCGCCGGCTTTGTTGGCTAGATAGTTGACAAGAAAACCAATATGGGGTAGAGTCTTCAGGTAATCTTGGCCAGACTCTTGTTTCTGCAGCTCCTTATCCAGCAGCTGAAGGAGGGACTGCCCATCGTCGACAAGCTTCTCGTCCTTGGTGTAGTCCCCTTTATCGCCCTCGTCAAAGTACATGGCCAAAGGGCTGGTGATCAAATAGCGCTGGATGTACAGCAGCACCTTGGCATTGTCCATCGTAGCCTCCTTCTCGGTGAGCTCTTCACTGACTGTAGAAGAGGCTTGCTTGTCAATTTCCAACCGCAACCAGATAGAGAATGCTGTGAAATGCTCCAACTCGCTCATGACCTGGAGGAGCACCTTGTTGGCAACTACCATCAGACATGAGACAACATCCATCAGCTTGCTGATTTGTATGGCATTGAAGCCAATGCTTTCACTAGACTCATGAAAGCGAGCGATGCCGAGCAGTCGACTGAGAATGATACCGCATCTCTCCAGGGCAGGTATAAAGTTCTCATGAACCAGAGACCGCAAATTCAACAGCCCACTGACCACAGCTTTTTCCCATCTCTTATGCCCCTGTAAAAATGTGTTAGCTCTGAGCCTCTAGAAACTATATCCAAAAAAAAAAAAAAAAAAAAAGACGTACCCTTTCAGCCACTACATCCACCAACCACTCCTTCACCGGCGGGAACACATGTCCTGTAACAACCGTATGATACAACGCCTGAACGATCGTCAAATCCCCAGTCCCCATCTTCTTCAAATCATCTTGGACCCCCAACAAAAACCTCGAAGGTAGCTCCCTCGTCGACTTCCACTCGCCCGTCATATGACTCTGCGCCTGCCTTACATACCTCAACAAGTTCTGCAGCGTCGTAACCTTGGAAGACAACAAGGACAAGTTAACCGGCGAATAATGCGCAAACGTCAAATCCATCGGCACAACATGTAAAGTGCTCCCATCCCCCCCTTTCGGCCGCATCAACAGCATATGCGTCGCCGTCTCGGGCCTCGAACTGTGTCCGCACAACTCAAACACCGTCTCCCTCGACATGAAGGGATCCTCGTACCGAAAAGTCCCAATAACAAACGAGTCGTAAATACTCAAATGTATTCCCCCGTCCTCCATACCCACGACCATAACATGCACGTCATCCGCGTCTTCAGCCTTCAACGGCCGGAACACAAACTCCAAGCTCGTCGTGGTCGAGAATAAAAACATGTCGTCGCTGGACGCTTCATCAGCATTTTCGGCCCTTAAAATCCCATTTCACCAGCATCACTCACCCACTGCCTCCCGAAACCGGTAAGGGACTCAGCTTGGGCAGCGCCCCCTCAACCTCCAAAAACTCCAACTCGTGCGCCAGCTCCCCCCCTCCCAACTTTCCCAGCCCTTCCACCTCCATCTCTCCCACATCGTTCCCTCCCCCTTTTCCGTCTCCCTTATTCTCCCTCTTCTTAACCCTGTTCCTCCCCCAGCCCACCACACCTATCTTCTTGTTCCCATTCCCGGCCCCATCCCCAACCCTGATGCTGTACAAACTCCTCCCCGCCATCCCTGCCCCTACGGCGCCCCTGTCCATCCCCATCAGCCTCACCACCCCATCGCTCCACCCGGCGGCTAGGAACGAGCCGTCCTCCTTCCATCGCAGAGCCTGAACAGTTTTTGGCGCCGCTCCCTGCTGGGCGCCGTACGAGCGTTCCCCCGCGGCGGTGTGTTTCGACACCAATCGGTCATCCGCGGGCGGTGCCGACCCAGGGCCCGCTTCCGTCTCCTCGGCAGGCGGATTAGACGGTTCGTCAGCCGCGTGGTCGGACGAGGAGGAGCTGACGGCAGTGTTTCGCCAAACGTAAATGGTGTTGTTGGTGTCTGCCCCTACCGTAGCGGTCAGGTCGATTGCTGGGTTGGAAGTGATGAGCGAACCGGAAATGGGAACTGTAAGCGAGGAGGAAGACAAAAGGGGCAGGTTGTTGTCGGTGTTGCTGTTTTTGAGTTTCGATTTTTTGCCTTTGTTGGGACTGCCTCCTAGGAGGTTGTAGGATGATGACATTTTTTATTTTTGAAGAGAAATAGGAGAATTCAAACAGAATAGAAAATTGATGTATTGAGGCTGAAATGAAAAAAAAACTGTAATTTTATTGACAACAAAGTTTAGTGAATGAGAGGTGAGTTGTTGCTCTTCTTGTTGTTGTTGTTGTCGTCGTTCTCAAAGAAAGTCGCTGCAGCGGGAACCAAATAATCCCAAGGGTAGACAGTCCCACCAAAATGTCAGATGGAATGAGGGAATCAAAGCAGTTCTACCAAAAGAAATTCATCAAACCCCCCTTGTCCCCTATAAACTGCTGTATCGAAACCCTTTTTTCCGCAGTCGTTCCTGCTCACGGGCAGCTCAGGGAACGCAGCAACAGTGAAAATGCCCCGAGTGGGCGGAAAGCGTTGATTGTGTTGGCTGGTTTCACCCCTCGCACTGTGTGCGCTTGGTGCCGATTTTTGGCAGCCCCCTTTTTATTCACTCAATAATCACTATCAAGCAGTCTCATCATTCACGCGGTCTAAAAGTTCTACTCGATCATTACTTTTTGATATACCGAAAATCGCCATGAAAACACGGTTTTAACAGGCAGACCAGGAATCGGTACACATTCCCGCCGCCTTTCTAGCCAGACACCAAAATCATCATAACATGCTTGCTCAAGACTGCTTCATCGCAAACGGCAGTGGCTGTTCAACAGTCCCAACCCGTTTACTCGATTACGTATGAATCAGCCACCGATCTAATATCCTTGGAGAAGGTAACCTCCTCATTGAGCTCCAACAGCTCCACCGAGTTGACCTAAACGCAGAGAATTAGTTGCCTGGCCCAAGAATCGCTTGCACTGACGGAGGAAGGAAAGAGGCGGGCACTTACATCGACATCCACAAATGGCGAAGTCTTGGAAAACTTGACTTGCATTGGGAAGAACTCATCCTCGTCGCTCGTCTGCGCCTCAAACTCAAACGCGCCGCTGGCGTTATCCTCGTTCACTGTACCTATCGACCACTCGAGGCTGTCCCCGGATACCTCGTACTGGGCATCAAAGCTGGATACGGATGGCTCAGCAGTCGAGTAGGGGATAACGATGCTGACATCGTGCAGCTCGTCGCCGCCGGTCAACTCATACTCGACAGTCAGCGAGCAGTTGCCGTCGGAACCCTTATTTACCCAAATAGTGAAAGTGATGGGCAGGATGCTGGTATCGTCTGCCTTGGGGTTGACACGCCAGCGAAGCACACCGACGGCTTGGTTGACAGGGAAGCCTTTAGACTGGTTGGCCAGCTGGATGATCTTGGACCCGTTAAAGGCATTCTTGTCTACGTTCGGATGCGTGCGGAATTGCGCGCCGTGTGATGGGGTAGCGTTGAGGTTGAGCTTGAGCTTGGTAAGGGATGGGTCGGATACACGCAGTGTGAGATCGCCGCTAATGGAGAACGAGTTGAGGGTGCCTTCCCTCGAGATCTTGGCTGTGATAGCTTCGTTAACGGTAACATGGATCGCGTCGCGGTCCAGGGTCGAGGACACCCGGGGAGCGGCGGCGGGCTCTGGTGCCGAGGGAGCAGCAACGGGCACGAGGGGTGTGTCATCGACAGGTCCCAGTTGTTCCTTGACACGCTCAAACATGTCTGTGGTCTTGGACTTCTTGCCCAGCTGCATACCCTTGCCCTTTGGTGCGCCAAACTTGGACTTGTTCTTCTCGGCCTCGTATGTATCATAGGTCTCAGTGACAGCCGGTCGTACGGGGGGAGTGTATGTTGGGTAGACTGGTTGCCTCGAGACGCCAGCAGCCCGCGCAGCTCGCCCGGTCTCCTTGCGCTGCATCTCCAGCTGCTTGGCTTTTCTCTTGCGCTCCTCGGTGGCCTCGAGCTCCTTGTTCCGTGCAATAATCTCCTGGATGCGCTCCTCGTGGGACTCCATCTCCAAAAAGGTCTTGATCTGGCTGATGGTCAGGTTCTCCCTGTAGCCAAGAGTGACCAGCTCATCGAAGGCGCTGATGAGCTCAAAGGCATTTCTGAGGATCTCGCGCTCGTCGAGGCTCTTGCAGGTGCTGGTGACGACCTGAGCAAACAGGTGGAGGGAGTCGATGTCTTGGAGAATGTTGGACTGCTTGTTGGTGATGAGCACCATGTAAAGCTCGTCCAGCGGCTGGTAGACGAAGCGGACATTGTCCTGCTCGACGGTGGTGTGCTGGTTGCCCGAATTGGCGGCCTTGGGAAAAGATGCGAGGAGGGCTTCGATACGTGACCGCTTGATATCGTGGAATGCTCGGGCCAGCACGGGCTTGCCTCCGCGGGTGCAGATGGAGGCAGCGAGGACAACCTAGACCGCTCCGTCAGTCCATCTCCATCTGGTGCAAGCGCATGATTGCAGGCCGAAAGTAATATACCATCTTGATGTTTTACTATTTAGAGACTGCTGAGGTGTTTGGCGGTCGGTCGGGCAGAGAGCTAGCTGGCTTGCAGTGTGCTTCGGGAGTATTCAAGGTTGGAGCTTGACTCCTGGAAAGTTAACAGCCCACTCGCAGGGTAATTCGAATTGATACACTGTGGCTCGGTGTTCCAGTGTAGGTGGTCTTTCCGACAGTGGGCAGCAGGGTGCCTGACGAGGGGCTGCCAGCTGTCCATCATCGATAGGAGCTGGAATTTAGCTGTGGGGGGGGGGGGGGGCCAGATAAAAAGCAGGCTTCCATATGCGGTTAGGTCAGCTTGAATTTATCTCTCATCGACGCTAACTTTATGCAGCTTGGATATATACACGGGTCGTTCAAATGTGGGCGGTCCCGCAGGCCTTCTGCTCTCCATCTCCATCTCCATCCAACTTTATCCGTTCCCATCGTCTCAAAGCAACGGGCTACTCCTGATAATGTTGCCGTGATACCTATCTCACTGGTCTTTCATTTTTGTCCTCAAAAACATCCCCCCGCTTCTGTCGGTCCGTCGTGTCTCGCAATCTCATCTACACTACACTTGTGGTACCCTATACCCTGGTGTGAACGAACACCGTCCGTCCTCAACTTTTGCGATTTTGCTGCCTTTTTATTTCCTGCACCACCGACCGTACTCTCCCTCCTCAAGCTTCGTCGGGATTTCTCTCATCTCCTTTCCTACTCTCAACAAGAATCCTATGAGTTTTGCGATTGAAGATCTATCACATTTACGCGTCATACACCAAGTGTCTGATAGTTCAACTCTTTATGCGAACTCCCACTCCACAATAAAGAACTCCACCACACCTTTGCAACTACGCCCGGAAAATCTACTGCTAACGCGGAGAACATTCCTCGCGCAACCTGAGCGGTGACTTCCCTTCAGACAACCCCCCGCCCCCAACTGACAACTACAACACACCAAACATAGCTCTCGACGCAGATGGGCCCACCGTAATCAAGCAACGCAGAACTCAAACCCTCTCGTACTTAGTTCCACCACCTACCCCAGGCCGTACTTTCACCCAGGCGAATTCAATACTGAGTCGGTGACCAACGATGGAGCAAGCCGAACTATCCGTCGATGCTGGCTCTTTGGGTCAGCTGGATCCTGAGCAACTGGATCCCGAGCACCAGTTTGATTTCGAAACCGAAGGATTTGATTTTAACCTTGATGGTGTATACGACGAGACCACCCAGGCCGTCGTCCAAGACAACACCGCCGATGCTGTGCAAGATCTCAGCGCTGTGGCCGTGACGACCGACAATGACGAGATTGGTTACGAAGATGATGAGGAGGAAATTCAAATTGGAAGCGCCCAGCCGGAAGAGACCGAAACATTGGAGGTTGTTGTCAAAGACGATGACGCTGAGGCCGTCACTGTGATTGTGACGGAGACCAGGACCGAGGTCGAAGCCGAGGAAGTTCCTGTCGATTACCAAGACGAGATAGGGTATGAAGATGATGACTTCGCCGCTGCCGATATTAGTATCGACCTCAAGCCTGAGCAGGCTGTTGAGCCAGCTGCTGAGCACCCCATTCGGCAGCAAACCAGGATTCCGGAGTCTGGCCAAGAAGCCTACGATAGCACCGAAACACGGGCCCAGATCGAAGTAACCGAAAGCGGAGCAGCCGCAATCGCGGAGGAAGAACTCGATTTAGCAGCTCACGGCGAAGATGAGGCAATGGATGAGCATCCTGACGATGCTGAAAAGGAAAACAGAGAAGTGTTTGCCAATCACGACGACATTGCCCAAGCGCAATACCAGGACGAATCTGTCCCTGAAGATTACGTCGCCGATCAAGACGATGATGAGGACTCGAGCCAAGGTGTTAGTGACCTTGACAGGGCAATCGAAGATCTCACCAACTCGCTTCGCAGTATTCCTGAAGTAGAAGTTCTTTACAATGATGGGAGTTACTCCCTGTTTGGGACTTCAGATGACGACCCGGAGTCGTTCTTTCTATCCGGAACGAAGCATTTGGATAAGTCCTTGGCAGGCCTGCTCTCTTCTCTTCGGGAAGTCCTCTCGGACGAAATCTCACCGACGGATGAATTGGTCATTGGCTTTGAGTCTCTCGGCCTTGAATTTGGTGAGCGGTCCAATGAAAAGTTCCTGGAACGAAGTTTACGTGAACTCCTTGATTGTCATGCTGCGCTAGCTGCAAAGAATTTTGAGGATTTCTCGGCTGCGCCTACCTTGCGGCTCATGGTGCAGCAAGACTGCGAAGAGCGTTTTCTTCAACTGCTCCAAGAGGCAGAGTTAGATGACGAATCTCCTGGTCAAAAAGACTATGACGAGTCTGAGCAACAGGATGAATGGCCTTCGGCCAATTCCCTGGATGATGAGCAAAGCGAGCAGGCGGTACAGGCTCAGCAACCTGAAGAAGACCCGAATGCTGGACATGAAGATTCGGGGAAGCATGAAGATGTCGATGCTGGTGCGCATATTCCTGGCCCAATACCTACTGCCTCAGGCAATTTGGCAGACCAGACAGATGCCTCCATGGAACAAAACTTTAGCTTCCAAGACTCGCTTGATGACACCGAGTATCACGAGTCTGAAGCCCCTGATGGTGGCGAAGAGTCTATCGACGACCAGATGGGGGAGCATACAGAACAACATATAGATGAGCATGTCGAGGAGCATGTTGTTGAAGAGCATGTTGTTGAGGAGCATGTTGTTGAAGAGCATGTTGTTGAGGAGCATGTTGTTGAAGAGCATGTTGTTGAAGAGCATGTTGCTGAGGACCATGTTGTGGAAGAGCATGCGGAAGAGCAGATTGAACCGCACATGGAAGCATTTGCGGGACATCCCACAGAACAAAACAATCACCAGTTCACCACAGAGGATATGGATGATATCATCGCTCATGAGGAAACCCGGCCGGAAAACATACCGCATGAAGCCCCTACTGATAACCAGGGCGGGCAGCAGCATGATTTGGGCGAAACAGGTGACGTATTTGAAGTTGAGGAGACAAGCTTGGAGGAATTCGACGGTTTTACCACTGCCGGTAACGAAGGTGCTGAACAAGCTACAGGCTCATACGGTAACATCCCCCTTTCACTTTTCCTAGTAAATGAAACTTCCCCTAGTTCTGCAAGGTCAGACATGAATTCATCCTTGGATATTGCCAATCCCGAATCTTCACTCCGCTTTGCACACAAAAACAACAGCATCCGCCCTCCTAGTCCTATCCTGACAACCAAGCTTCACACAAACCATCCGACAATCTCGGTGACGACAACTCCAAATGCGATACAGCGGCAGCATGCGGATGGAGAGGAAGATTACTGGATTGATTATTCCGAGGATGATGATTGTGATGGCCTTTCTACCCCAACCCAAACTAGGCAAGCTATTCAAGTATCTACTGTGCCGGTCTCTTCAGGGGCTGTGGATGGCAGACTCTCACGAGCCTCGCCGCCACCATGCACCCTGAGAAGCGGCACTTTGCAGAAACCTGAAGCAGTCGCCGTCTCTTCCCCAATTCAGACACCTCAACCCCCCGATCAGGTGGCCTCGCGGTCTCAGTCTGAGCGATCATACCCTCGACATTCCGTTCTGGTTTCTGATTCCGAGGACACGGAGATGTCGGACCCTGGCTCACCCCAGCGAACTTTCTTTATCTCTCATTCTCGCACCACTTCAACCCAGAGTTTCAGTTTTTCACATACCAGCGATGCTAACGTCCCTGACTTTCAAGATGACGATCTCATGCTCGGTTACGACCACGATGCCGGCCTTTCTATGATAGAAGAACAGGAAGCCGAGTACGATGTCATAGTGACACTTAGCGCGGAAGACAACGTCAAAGAAGTTGATGATGGCGCTGTGAAAAATGACCAGACAGTACACAATTCCCGCCAACAAGATGAAGCCGTGGATAACGGGCCGCAATACAACAGCGCAATTGGAGACTCGGGGTCGATTCACACCAGTACTACCATGAACGGCGATGAGATTGACTACGACGAAAATGACCCAGCAGCCGATTCGTTCAACCCGGAAAGCAATGCCCAAGTGTCGGCAGCGTCTCTTGGTGTTGAAAATGATGAGATCGACTGGGGAAACGATGGCTACGAGTACCACGAGGATCGAGGGGATGTAGACACGAGCATTGCATCTGAAGAGCCGAAAGAAGTCGCTCTTACCCCATCAAGCCTTGCTGCAAAGCGGAGCAGGACTGACGAAGCAGAGGGCCTTGCCGAAGAATCCGGTACGAGAAGATTTAAACTCCATAAACGGATTCGAGTATGCTAACTGGGATGAACGATGCAGACAACAAGCGTCGTCGGACTTGAACGGCTGGCTCATCACAGGTTTTCATGGATTCTACTCGAGGTACGGTTGTAGTCCAACAGTACCATCGGTTCTCTGACTCTGTAAACAACCTCCTGTCCCTCCCTCTTCTATCCCGGAAGGTAAACATGCATATAACTTCGATGAACTACTATTAACCGCGACGACGACGACAATGACGACGACGACCACAAGAGAATCCTTGCAAAGGCACATTTCCGACAATCTTGAGTTCAGCGGCACAAAGGTAAGTTTTGTTTCGACATTTCAGCGGGTCCTGCATTGCTTGCATGAACCTTCCAACATCTGTTTACGTGGGGCGAAGTCGAAGAATCAAGAACAATCCCATCGATTGAATCATTCTCGATTCCTGCGCCGTTAAGCAGAATGGACTCTTTTGCAAGCACATCATTGCACATCCCGCATCATTCATACCCCGGCGTTTTGACTATAGAACTATTGTTTGATGGAAAAGTTGATATTTTCTTTTTGATTTGTTTTCGACGCGATGAGGGGAAAGGGGAGCCCAGGGTTTTTTTTTTTTTTTTTTTTTTTTGGTCTCTAGATATTAGAGAGTTGGGCTTTTGGTCTGGGACGGTTCATAGATGCAGATATCTCTTTTCTTTGTCCCCAGCAGTTTACTATGTTTTCAAAGCGTTTGGAAGATCTGAGAGGTGCTAAGAAAAATGTGGTGAGGGGGTTCGGGCCAGTGGAAGAATTGAGGATAGGCGCGTTGTATGTTCACAGGTAGCGTACGCGAGTTTGTTGAGGGCATGAGGGGATTTGGCACTGGTCTTTTCTTTTGGAAGTAGGAGGTGCTTCATCGTCCAATAAGCCCGCTAATTTATAGGGATAGATCCTTGAACTCTCGAGATCTTTGGTACAGAGAGGTGATAAGAGTTCAAACTGTGTAGCATAATTCAAGCAATCGCGCAATCTTGCACAACACAGAGACTCGGATCCCAGGAATTGAAGTTCGTGAGATATTTTAAACCCTTCTTTGTTGAGAAATTTGAATTCGAGGGTTGCCTCTCGGAAGCCGATGACAACCTTGGAAGGTGTAATGAGATATTTGCTGCGCCACAGTCGTCGTCCTCTTGGTGGATACAGATTCCAGAGCTCATGAGGTGGGGGGCTTGGCAAAACTTGTGGAATTGCGTGTGACTTGCGGCGTCACCTGCCAAGGTGGGTGGTACAGCAAGTTTGGTACAGGCAGGCACAGCCGAGAAGCTCGACACTTCCCCTGAGCGGCTTAAACCTCCGGATCTTCAGTCCTCAGGGACGGTCCCTTGCCGCGGGGATGTTTTGATGTCATCAGATGTCGATTTGAAGATCTCAGCGGGGGATATATGTCTTTTTTTTCTTTTCTTTTCTCTTCTCGATGATGTTGACTTTGCACGTAAAACAGTACGTAATTACTGGTACACACTAGGGACAAAAGTGGATTTGAAGCCGAGGAACCTCAGGCTTGGATTCTGGATCTGATGTACTGGGCGCTAAAATGACCCGAGAATTGGGGGGGTGTCCCATCACCTTTTTGACGCTGACGATTGGTGAATATGGTTGAGATGAAGGGGGCTTTTTGGAAGGTGGAAAAACCCACAGCAAGCTAAGAGGAATGTGCAGACAGTGAGTGGCAAGCACCTACAGCTGAAATGATAGATTGCGCCGCCTACAGCAACAACTCGAGGGTGAAAAAGGAAATTGAGAAATGAGGAATTAGGAGCTTCATATAAATTTTAGGTCTGGAGTCCTAAAAACAGCCAATCTCCCAATCAAGCACGACACTGGAGACACACAAGTTTCAACAGCCAAACGCACGGGTCAGGGCTCTGGGCAGGGGGTCAGGACGCTGCCCTGGCTTCAGGTAGGGGTTTGAGTGAAGTTTTGAAACCAGCCGTCCCCAGACTTTCGCCCACACCACCAGAACCTGGGCAGCCCAGCAGGGGGCCTCAATTGAAACTTGAACTCGCCGGGGCAAAAAAAAAAAAAAGAACCTTGAAGCTGTCTGAAAGGCCACGGCACCACCACCACCACCACCACCACAAACTACATACGCTTTATTCGTTTGCGCTAAACCGCCAAACGGAAATCTTGTGATACTGAATCTACAACTGTATTTTCCTTCTTCTTTTTTTTTGTCTTCTTTTTTTTTTTTTTTTCGTTTGCGCACTGATTTTGTGCCGGACCGACGACTAAGCCACCACCCGTCTACCCTACATACTCGCTGGATCTGACCTGCTTGGTGTCCTCTCAACATTCTTCGCACCACACTAGACGAACAACACAAACAGACGAAAGCACAAGCTACCACTTACCCGCTCCGATCGGCAGTTGGCAGAACAATTACACGGATGTGCCGTTAGCGAAGGAATACAGATTCTCGACATTTTACTCTTTCACTTTTTTCTATTTTTCTTTCTTTCACTTCTGCTTTCCTCCTTTACCGGACCTCGCCCGGCGCGAGTTGTTTAGCGGCGTAAACGAACCCCTCGGTATCTTCGACACAGGTACCGACACAGGTACCTGACTCCGCCCTCCGTCGATTTTCGACCAACAACCTACCAAAAACACCACAACAACTCAGGCAGCGCATTTCGCTGCTGTCGCGCTCGCTTGCTACCCACTACTGTTCAAGATGACGGAAATGATGCTGGAGGACAAGTATGGCACCACGCCCTCCCTCCCTTCGTATCTCCTGTACCGTGAGTGGCGCATTGCGTGCTGACGCTCTCAACTTGTTGACAGATACATCGGTCTTGGTCTGGCCATGACCTCGAGTGTAGCAATTGGTATGCGCCCCCCCATGTTCCCAATTCCTCCTCGGTTACACTAATTCTAACCATCTTGCGCCTTTAGGTATCAGTTTCGTGATCACCAAAAAAGTATGAACGAGCCCCTCTCTACGTCAAACGAGGACCCAGTGCGCCTGAAAAAAAAAAAAAAAAAAAACCCAACCCGAGTCCGCGCCAATAAATAAGAAACAATAAAATTTTTTGGAGAAAACGACGAACAAGTTCGCTGACTCTGGTCTCGTTCATCATAGGGATTACAACAAGCGGAGCAAAGACATGGCTTCGAAGGTGACGGATTTGTCTACCTCAAAAGTCCATTATGGTGGGCAGGCATTGTTTGCTGTACGGCTTTCCCCACAAGTGCCCTTCTTCGGCCCTCGTACAAGTATGCTGATTGATATCGTGTGGTTCTGCAGTGGTTCTAGGAGAAATCTTCAACTTTGCGGCATACGCATTCGCGCCAGCAATTCTCGTCACTCCTCTGGGTGCGCTTTCAGTATTAGTCGGCGCGGTTCTCGGGTCCTACTTCCTCAATGAAGAGTTGGGGACGTTGGGCAAACTAGGGAGTGCCCTCTGTCTCATTGGAGCAGTTATCATCGTCTTACACGCACCTCCTGATCCGGAGATCGACAACATTGACGAAATCCTTCAACATGCGATCGCGCCTGGTATGCCTTTCCCCCACACACGACTCAAAATCAAGCATTCTGACCTGTACCCCAGGCTTTCTCGCCTACTCTCTGATAGTTTGCGTCTTCGCCGTAGTTATGATCTACAAGGTGGCTCCGATTCATGGCAAGAAGAACCCCCTCATCTACCTGAGCATCTGCTCTACCGTGGGATCGATCTCCGTGATGGCCGTCAAGGCCTTTGGTATCGCCCTCAAGCTCACCTTTGCGGGCAACAATCAGTTCTCTCGCCCGTCTACTTATGTGTTCATGATAATCACGGCCGTTTGCATTCTTACTCAGATGAATTACTTTAACAAGGCTCTCAGCCAGTTCCCTACCAACATGTACGTTTCCATCCCTTGACGTCCGTCGCCGCTTCCCCCTCCAACCTTACTGACATAACCTAGCGTGAACCCCCTCTACTATGTCACATTCACAACCGCGACCCTCTGCGCCTCCTTCATTCTCTTCAAGGGCTTCAACACGACTGAAATCGTCAACACTCTCTCGCTACTTTGCGGCTTCCTCGTCACTTTTACAGGAGTATACCTCCTTAACCTGTCCCGATATGATCCCAACGGCACCAAATCCTTAGCCCGCAGAAACGCAGGTGACACAACAGGGACGGATATGATTTCATCTCTTCAAACGAGAATGAGCATGGAAGCTAGGAGATCAAGGTCTAGCATGAACCTTGCGGGCAGGGGTGGAAGTGACAGAGACGGATTAATGCGAGCCTACGACGAGGAGGCGTCACTGGGGTTGGGAGACTTGGCGGACGAGACTACTGATGAGGATGAGGATGTGGACGATCCTAGGTCGCCGATGATTTCCGCTTTCCCAAAGAGTGGGAATAATGGAAACGGAAATGGGGCAAGGACAGGAGGGACTCATTTGACGCCGAAGGGGTATGGGAATGGGAAAAATGGAAATGGTAGTGCCGTGGGAGGTGGCAGCGAGAGCATTGAGTTGCAAAGTAGGGGAGGGGGGATAAGAAAGTCCGGCGAGAGGTGACAGTGAAGGCGCGTTTGGGCTAACAAGATCAGGTTTGCTGGAAGGAGAGGCTTGCCGTTGACTACTCATGATTCTTCTTGTACTTGTATCTTTTTCTATTCCCAACAGGAGCATTTGGGGAATCTTTTTGGTTTTTTAGAGATGGCGTTTTTGGGGTTTTGGTTGGAGGGATAAGGTTTCCTTTGTTTTTTAGGGGTGAGAGAGTTTTGGGACTTTTGGCTTTTATCCCTGATACCTTGTTTTTTCTTATACTTTCTGTACAATTATTTTACGACATGTCAGGCCATATTTCACTCGTCCGGCCGGGATTAAAATTTCGGTTTCTTGGTTTTTGTTTTTTTTTCCTTCCGTTTCTGCTTCATACCTACACCTAACGGCTTTTACTCTGCAGATAGAGGGGCGCG
The DNA here is from genome assembly GCA_033576145.1 of Cladorrhinum samala. Taxonomy (NCBI): domain Eukaryota; kingdom Fungi; phylum Ascomycota; class Sordariomycetes; order Sordariales; family Podosporaceae; genus Cladorrhinum; species Cladorrhinum samala. Next base: position 17,786 of record MU865057.1, on the reverse strand, counting down.
GGAATCAAGAGTTCTGTCACCGATGAACTGGGAAAGGCAGACAAAGGAGAGGAATTCGAAATATCACGTCATAAATTTGTTTTGTTTTGTTGTTGTTGTTCTTCTTCCATCTTTCAAGCAATGCTTGCTCTCTCCTGCTTTCAATGCTTTAAAATGTTGAAGAACAGAAATGGGCTTATTGTGGTCAAGGCTGAAGGAAGATGAGGTTTTCTGCTGTTCAGAGATCATGGTGCAATATAGGGGTATGTGCAAAAGGGGGGGGGGGTTCAAAGTTGTTAGATTGTGGGATTAAGATTGATAAATAAAAAGACACAAGGGAGGGAAAGGGGTTTAGTTAAGGTTGGGGGGGGGGGGGGTGTCACAAATCTGAGTTGAAGAGATGATATCTAAATGTTATCTAGATAGAAAGGTAGAGAAAATTTTACATGGAAGCTTTTGGGAATTTGATTTTTTTTAAAATCAATTATCATTCTACGGATATAAAATATTAGACTGATTGATACATTTAATCTACCCGGGTTTTTTTTTTTTTTTTTTTTTTTGGGGTTTTTTTTTTGGTTTTTTTTGGAGGAGGAAAGAGAGAGAGATATATAAAAGATATGTTTTGTTCTCAATAGATGAACATTACATATACCACCCCGCCCAAACCAATTTTTTTTTTTTTTTTGGAAAAATAAAAATAAAAAAATATTAGAGGTGTCTCTATTCCTGTTGTTGATTCATTCATATGGTTGCTTACTAAATAAAACAAAAGAAAAAGAATTAAAAAAAAAAAAAAAAAAAAAAAAAAAAAACCCCTTCAAGACAATTCTCAGTGGGATATGGAAAACGAGTGCACCGGGATGGGGTAAACAGGGATTTTACCTTTTTGGTGCTGACTGGTATTTGTCGAGACTTGGTTACAAGGCATATACATACATATATATTTTTTGGGTGAGTTAGGACTTTGGGGATGTGCAGAGTTGAAAAAGAAAACCCAAACAAACAAACATTTGGTCATCGCGTGCTTCTCTTTGTGATATCGTAAAAGAGACGGGGGACTTTCACGTGAATAGAACAATGTGACCAGGGAAGTAGCTAGTAGTTTACGGCGTTGCGTGTTATTAGTGGATGGCTGGGATACACCATGGCTTGCAGGGTCTGGAAATCTGAGTTTGGGAATGACCAGTCATCAGCATGGGTGGGCAAGATGCACAGTGGACTTGGAAGAAATAAAGAACTCAAGGAACAAAGTTCCAGGTCAAGATGTATATGGTATCACGTTCATTCATGTCACCGAGTCCCGGTTCGCTTTTGTTTCAGAGGTCTATTCCTCGGTCGCGTTATCAGGATCATTATGACTTGCTGCCTTGCTCTGTGGATAGTTTGGCTACAAACCACCTGACCCAAAAAAGCGACAAGCCGTCCGTAAATCTTTCCCTTCTTTTGCAGACAGACTTAATGCAATATGCTCAAAGTTGACGCCGTATGACCCATCCATTCGCAACCGTAAAAGCTGAGCGTGTGGCCCGCTCAAAAAATAAGACAGAAAAAACCTCTGCATCCCATGCCACACATAACCTATCCCCCCACCACAGCTCCCAATCTACCAATCGGATGAAACAGGTACAGAAGCCGAGAAGGCGTCGTCGAACCCAGAGGTGTGGGAATGGTTAACCATCTCAAAGCCAGCCTCGCGAGTATCCTATTGCTCAGCGGGAGCGGCCTCCTCCTCGGCACCAGCCTGCTCCTCCTGGCGAGCAGCCTCAGCGGCAGCCTGGGCAGCAGCGGCCTTAGCGCCGTAGTCCTGGCTCATGGGCTGGACAACAGGAGTCTCCTCCTTGGGGTCGATGATGGTGACGGCATCGGGGAGAGACTTCTGGGGGCCGGCCTTGCCCTCGGGGTCGGAGCCGCGCATGATCTTGACCTTGATACCAAGAACACCCTGGCGGAGAAGGACGTGGCGGGTGGCGCTGTCGATGAAGTCCTTGGCGGGCTGACCGGAGTGAATCATGAAGCCGTCGGTGAACTTCATGGACTTGGCACGAGCAGCGCGGAGCTTGCCGGAAACGACGACCTCGCAACCCTTGGCGCCAGACTCCATGATGAAGCGGAGGACACCGTAGCAGGCACGGCGGACGGCAAGACCGTTGAGGAGCTTGTAGCGGAGGGACTCGCACTGAGCGACGGCTGAGAGACCGCGGTTCTGGACCTTGGCGGCGTAAAGGGAGACGGAGTTCTCGGGGAACTTGAAGCGCTTCTGGATGAGGGAGGTGAGCTCGCGGATGCGGCGGCCCTGCTCACCGAGAACCTCCTGGGTGTGGGTGGCGCGGATGATGATATCGGTGACGGTCGGGGTGACGCGGACCTCGACGCCGGAGTAGCCCTCCTCGGCCAACTCGCGCTGGAAGAACTCGTTGAGTTCGGCGTAGAAGACACCGTCAGCAACGAACTTTCTCCGCTTGGAGCTGTAGAGAGATAAAGCAGTCAGTAAACATGTCGTCGTTCATTTTCAGCTCCGGGTTGTGGCCATCCGCCACCAATCTCTAGGTCTCTCGAAATGTGATGCCATCTCGAATCTGACATCCAAATTGCCCAAAATATTTCGAAAGTCGCTGGATTTGATGGCTGGCCACACATCCCCGCTCCGTCGTGGATGGTGAGCCGTGGGATTTCGGGAGAACTCACATCTGAGTACCGGGAACAGCCATGATTGCGGATGGGCTCTAAGCTACCACAATATCTCAATTGTTGCTGGAGGTTGAGGGAGGCTTCTCGCGGTGTTCACCCGACTTTTTTCAGACTTGGGGGAATTCGACCTGCACGGCTGCTTTTTGCGAATTCTTGGTGGGCTGCGTTTCCGTTTCGGGCAAGTTGTGGAGTAGGGTTTGCAACAGCCAATAAGAGAGGCGCTAGATATCGATGGAGTGTTATCAGACTCAAGGTGGGGTGTGTCCATTCAGTGGCCTGCTTCTAGTGGGGTGCCGGGGGAGTTGGCTGGCGACGTCAATGGTGTTGGGAGCTAAGCCTTCCCCAGCACGCAACGTGCAACTGACAACCTTCCACACCTGCGAGCTAGGCGACTCCTGAGGTCTTGTGATTGCTGCATTCGCAGACTTAAAGGTTGCCTCTAAAACAAGAAGCTTTCACCATGTGCCTTTAATATCGATGATGCCGTTTTTATGATTCTCAAGAAGCGCCCGTTGTCTCCCTCCGCGTCTTCGAATGATTGCCAGTCCGCAATCCCGCGAAGGTGCCCCGCAAATCTCCAGCCGTGATCATCTCAATCTCCCAAGGTCTTCTTCCCGTCTCCTTTTGTCTTTGCGAGACCAACCCGTCGACGCACTGTATGAGGCAGCCTCAAGCTGAGGTTGTGTTTTCAAGATGTCGGCGCCGCAACATAAGCACGTACGTAATTCGAGGACGCTGGAGCTTGGTGTCGGGTGCTGGTGCTAAAACCTGGGAACGTGTTAGTTGTTCCACAATATCCAAGCCCTCCGAGGCGGGAAGCCTGAGACGGGTGACCTTGCGCTTAGCGACTACCATCTAGTCTTCCGTTTCCCTTCCGAGTCGAGTGCTGGCTCAGATCCGAGCGCAAAGAAGCAGACCAAGCAAGTCTGGTTTGCATTTCACGTCATCTCCCAGTGCACGCTCCGGCCGCTGCCCCCTTCGAGCGGGAAGCCTTCATCGCTTCGTATCCGATTCAGAGACTTCACTTTTGTCGGTTTTGCCTTCCCCGACGACAAGCAAGCTCGAGATGCGTTCGAATTCATCCGGGCTAGGACCTGCAGATTAGGGAGCGTAGACAAGTTGCTGGCATTCAACTACCATCCTCCATCCAGCTCACTGGAGTCCAAAATCAATGGCTGGGACTTGTATGATGCGAGGGCCGAATTTCGGCGGCAGGGAATCAGCGACAAGCTGCCGGACCTGGGCTGGAGGATCTCGACGATAAATAAGGATTACAGCTTCTCGGCAACGTATCCCGCCGTGCTTGCGGTCCCATCCAAGATCTCAGACAACACATTGAAGTACGCCGCGAACTTTCGTTCCCGTGCGCGGATACCCACGCTCAGTTACCTCCACCCCATCAACAACTGCACCATAACTCGCAGCTCACAGCCGTTTGTAGGGCTCCGGATGAATCGGAGCATACAAGATGAGCGCCTCGTCGGGGCATGTTTCTCGGCCGGCACCGAATTACACGATGGCAGCTCTTTGCAAGCAAACGCGGATCACAGTCCATCATCCAGTCACGTAGACCTCACTGCCGACGGCGCCGACGGGGATTTGTCCCGCTCAGAGGTGGAGAGGATGGAGGATGAGCTCATTGGTGGCTCCAATGCCTTTTACGACGAAAAGACGGGCAAGAGGCTGATATACGGCGCGCAGCAGCACAACCTTATCGTCGACGCCCGGCCCGCAATCAACTCTTACGCCATGCAAGCAATAGGAAAAGGTTCGGAGAATATGGATTACTACAAATTTGCCAAGAAGGTGTTCCTTAATATAGACAATATTCATGTCATGAGGGACTCCCTCGACAAGATCATAGCAGCCATCAAGGATGCTGACATTTCACCACTTCCTCCTAACCAGGATCTTTTAATCAAGAGCAAGTGGCTGAAACACATCACGGGCATACTTGACGGATCGGCTATCATTGCAAGGCAAGTTGGGATACAGCATTCTCATGCCCTCATCCACTGTTCCGACGGTTGGGACCGTACCAGCCAGCTTTGTGCACTGGCCGAGCTCATGTTGGATCCATACTACCGTACTTTGGAGGGGTTTATTGTGCTGGTAGAAAAGGATTGGCTCTCCTTTGGACACATGTTTGGGCTGCGATCCGCGCACATGAGCCACGAGAGTTGGTTCACGGTTGATAGCGACTCCCTGGCGGGATCAACAGTTCACCCCGGAGAAAGCGCGGGTGGAGGAGACGCGATCGAAAATGCTTTTGCCAGCGCGAAACGATTATGGTTCAAGAATACAAACAGTGACAAAGAAGGAGCACTAAACGTTGATGAAGGTGCTCCGGTGGATGAGGCTAGACAAGCCGTTCTGTCCAACGTCTCCGAAGAAGTTGCCACAAAGTTGAAAGATGTCTCACCCGTCTTCCAACAGTTCCTTGATGCAACGTACCAGCTTCTTCGCCAGCACCCAACGCGCTTCGAATTCAACGAGCGGTTCCTTCGACGTCTGCTCTATCACGTCTACTCTTGCCAGTACGGAACGTTCTTATACAACAACGAACGCCAGCGACACGAAGCCAAACTACGAGAGCGCACCCACAGCGTATGGGGCTACTTTTTGAGCCGGCGGCAGGAGTTTACAAACGATCAGTATGATCCTATCATTGACGATCACACCAAAGGGCGCGAGCGTCTCATTTTTCCGCGCCTCAATGAGGTGCGGTGGTGGCATCAGGTTTTCAACCGCACGGATGACGAGATGAACGGCTATTTGAATGCTGCCCTTGCCGCGGCCGAGAGCGTGGCAGCTTACCAACTTTCATCGGGATTTTCTGACCCATATGGCGGTGGCAAGGACAGCAACAGCCAGTCGGAAGAGCCCTCATTGGTGGGCTCGACGACTCCATCCCCTCAACCTCCCAGTTTTATTTCGAGCCAGTCTGTTCTAACCGGCGTGGAGGCGGCTCATACTACCCTCACGCCGGAAGACAGAACGCCAACATCGTTAAATCGGAGTTCTACTACCGGGGCTATGCCAGCAACGCTGGAGGCTCTACAGGACAAGATCTCGAATTTGGCTATCACAGGAGTGTTTGGCGGTAGCAGCCCAAGCACCGGGAGGCACCGCGCGGGTGGTCATATTGCAAACCCGAGCAATGGCGATGCAGAAGATTTGGACGTAGGACAGGAAATGAAGAGTATGGAATAGAAGCTTGGGGGTTTAGATAGCATAACGGTTATGACTGGCCGGGTAGCGCATAGTTCGCATTAATTTTTGAATTTCTCACACACTTGTATTCAGAAATGGATCAAAATGGTAGCATCATAAATGTATAACACGGCGAGGTCGGACTTGAGAGTACAAGAATTTAACTACTTTTTATCCAAGAGCCAGGTTTCTCACGTGAGGTCGTTAGAGTGTCTGCCATACATGCAGGGCAATAACTCACTCAGCCTTCCAGCGGCTGAAAGTCTCAGATTGCCTGAAACGTCATGATTTTGAATAAAAAGAAAACAGGGCGCTTGCGTATGAATACTCACACTGAAATAGGTGGTAGATATCCTCCACGACCAACCAAAGAATGATTATTACTAGGGCCAGACTAGAATAAAAAACCGTCCAAGCTATATATAAATATATATAAATATATATACTTAGGTCTCTCTGGTTGTTGTTTCCCTGCCTGCTGCCTTTCCAAAGCTAACATCCGCCTTGCACTTGCCCGATGTAGGTGGTAGGTAGGTAAGGTATGTAGGTATCTGTAAAATACCGAGCAAATACTGCCCAGGCTGTCTCAGCCCGTCAAACTCCACCAAGGCGGTGCGGCAGGTGTGGCAGGGGGTGCCTGAGTGGCATTCTCCTTGTCCAAATAATCCCCACCTCTCCCCCACCCCCCCTAAGGAGAAGGGCGGCATCCATTGCCAGGCAGGACCGGGACCTGTGCTGGACCGTGCACGCCGTCATTTGCTTGGACCCAACCAACCTGGATTTTGTTAGGCCGCGCTCCTGGCTGTGGAAGCTCTTCCTTGCAGCGGCGGTCGACCTCCCCTCGCCATTTCAAACACCACCTACCATCCCCATCGAACTCGTCAATAATAATCTCTACCTACACCCCACCACCGAAACCGCCCATTTTCCTGTTGTGCCTGCGGTTTTCCCCCGCCTCGCCCCATCACGACTGCCAGCACCCGACGACATCGCTCGCCGACCACACACCGTGGACCTGACCTGGATCCTGGCAACCCAAGCGCCTGCCCCGTTACCTGGATAATACAGTGCGTTTATTCACGGCAGCGCCCCCGGCCGCCTGAGGAGGTCCTCCCACTTTCATTGCATCACATCCCACTACAACCACCAACCCACTGCACACTGCACACTCCACGACACGCGATTTCGGCCGTTCGTTCACGTCTCCAGGCACATCGGCAACTCATAAAAACAACCTTTACGAACCCCCCCTCCTCCCCTCTATCTATTCAGACATAGATATCGAGCCGCCCGCCATGGCCGAGGCATCGAATTCGACGAACCCGGACGAGCTGTACCCAATCGCCGTGTTGATCGACGAATTGAAGGTACGCATGGCGGTGACAAGCCGAACCCAAACAAAACCCTGTCCTGCTACCGTGATTGACCGTATCTCAGCACGATGATGTCCTGCTTCGTCTAAATGCCATTCGTCGTCTCTCGACCATTGCCCTCGCCCTGGGCCCCGAGCGCACTCGCGATGAGCTCGTCCCTTTCCTTGATGGTCAGCTAAACCTCCCCCGCCATGCCAACATTTTTCCTCCGTATGACTGGTCGCAACGCTAACCTGACGGGAAAACAGAGAGCGTGGAAGATGAAGACGAGGTTCTCGTTGCGCTCAGCGAGGAGCTGGGTAGCTTCATCGAGTACGTCGGTGGCCCCCCTCACGGCCACGTCTTATTGTCTCCCTTGGAGAACCTTGCCGCCATAGAGGAGCCCGTCGTCAGAGACAAGGCTGTCGAGTCCTTGAACAAGATCTGCACCGAGCTGTCATCGCAACAGGTTGAGGAGTACTTCATCCCGCTCGTATTCCGGCTTTCTAAGGCAGATTGGTTCACCTCCAAGGTTTCGGGCTGCGGCCTCTATTCGAGCCCCTATTCAAAGGTCAACGAGCAGACTCAGTCGCAGCTGCGCTCATCCTTCGCACAGCTCGTCCACGACGAGACGCCTATGGTGCGTCGCCAGGCCGCTACCAACATGGCCAAGTTTGTGAAGGAGATGCCCGCCAATGTTGTTGTTGAAGAAATGATACCCATGTTCCAGCACCTCGTTCAGGACGACCAAGATAGCGTCCGACTCCTTACCGTCGAAATTTTGATCGCCATTGCCGAAACCGTGCCCAAGGAGAAACAGGCCAGCCACGGCGTTCTCCTAACTTCGCTGCGCAGTCTCATAGAAGACAAGAGCTGGAGGGTCCGCTACATGATTGCGGACAGGTTCGAAAAGGTTTGTCAATCCCGATGCATCAACGCTGGTCTTTGAAGGGTCAAAACTCTAACAATACCTTTTTTTCTCGGAAACAGATTGCCAAGGCCGTCGACGATGAGGTTGTGGCCAGGGATCTCGTTCCCGCCTTCGTAAAATTGCTCAAAGATGGCGAGGCCGAGGTGCGCACAGCTATCGCAGGCCAGATCCCCGGCTTCTGCGCGCTGGTCGATCGCAACACCCTCCTCAACGATATTATGGAGACTATCGAGAACTTGGTCTCAGACAGCTCCCAGCATGTCCGCGCTGCGCTCGGTACACAGATTAGCGGTCTCGCACCCATCCTAGGAAAACAAGAGTATGTCCTGGCACAGGCAGCCGTTGATGGAGCGAACGCAGGCAGCTAATTTTTTTTTTTTTTCTCTTTCATGGCAGGACCATTGATCATTTGCTTCCAATGTTTATCCAGATGCTCAAGGACGAGTTCCCCGAGGTCCGTTTACACATCATCTCGAAGCTGGAGTTGGTAAATCAGGTCATCGGCATTGACCTGCTAGCGCAATCCCTCCTTCCCGCCATCGTTCAACTCGCCGAGGATAAGCAATGGCGTGTGCGGTTGGCTATAATAGGGCACATGCCGCTACTGGCCAGCCAGCTCGGAGTCGCATTCTTCGATGACAAACTAGGCCAGCTGTGTATGGGATGGCTCGGCGACACTGTTTTCTCGATTCGCGAGGCTGCTACTCACAACCTTAAGAAGCTTACCGAGGTGTTTGGAGTCGAGTGGGCCAGCGAGGCGATCATTCCCAAGGTTATGGCTATGGGTGCTCATCCCAACTATCTCTACAGAATGACAACATGCTTCGCCATCTCTGTAAGTGAAGCATAGCCGCGTAACCCAGCGTTGTGTTTGATGGGTTTGTTGCCGTACTAACCTGTGATGATTTTATAGACTCTTGCCAGCGTTGTCACCATGGACGTGATTGCAAAGTCGATCCTCCCCATGCTTGAGAAGCTTGCGGCTGATGATATTCCCAACATCCGCTTCAACGTTGCCAAGACGTATGATGTTCTGATTGGCGTTCTCCGTCGTCTTCCCGAGCAGGGCACCATCTACACCCTGGAGAAGGCTGGGACTCCTTTCAGCGCTTCTCCCAAGGGTCAGCAGTTGATCGATGAGCGCATCATGCCGAGTGTGGAGAAGCTGTTGAAGGATAACGATGTGGATGTTCGGTTTTACGCGTCGACTGCTGCTCAAGCCGCAACAGCTGCACCCGTTAGTGGTGGCGAGCCCATGAACACGTCACCATAGAAGAAAGAAGATTCGAGAGATCCTTGATTAATGATGAAGCAATTCCCCCTTATTCAACGTACTGTTTGATCTCTTCCTCTTCCTCTCCCTTTCTAGCTCTTTCCGTCCGTCGGTCCGTTCGTCCCGTTACCTACAGAGCTTTGTTTTATTATCCCTGTCCCCCGGGATTGTTTGCATTTGTTGGTTTTCTTTTATGGTAATAACTATCACCTCTTCCTTGTTTCGTAACTATGGGAGAAAGGAATGGGCTACCAGCAGCGAAGAAGCGCAGCATACTTTTCTTTTCTTTTTTTTTTCGTCTATCCAAAGTTTGTTTGCCTTGATGCAACGGTGGACGAGTTTGGGGCAGGGAGGGATAGAGAGGAAGAGATAGAAGAGAGTAGGCTCTAGTTGAGATACATAACGTGTGTTGTATGTATGACACGATGTTTTAGGCGTATTAGGGGAAAATCAAAAAAATAGATCAATCATGTTGCAGCCCATGGTATTTATCTTTTCGTGGTTGTTCATGTCATGACTGTGGTCCACCACCACCGCTTCAACATTTGTTGGAGTTGGCCTTGGGAAAAGGAGCAAGGGGTTTTGGGTCATGAATTTTGCGTCCCTGGCTGGTGCTCTGGAGATTTTATATATCATTACATTGAGTTCCTGTCCCTGAACTCAAATACTCGAGAAAGACAGCCATGTCAGAAGCTCCCGACCTAACAAAACTGTTTTGGAGATAGCCTGCTGTATTGATGAGTTCACAAAAGTAAACAATTTCCTTTTCAACAACGACAAAGACCAAACCAATCCTGCACACCATATATGTATGTAGGTATGTATGTACGTATGTACGTATGTATGTATATATTTACCACCAGATATTTTCACGAACTAAATAATTAAACAATAACCTTTTCAAAACAGAGAGTGCTGATGGTCTGCCCCTTGACCCCGCCAAACTCGAAACTGGGGTAATCTATCCTCCCAATCATCCTCAACCTTCCCTTGCCGCCGTCGGGCTCCTCGCTCCCTTCGAACCACTTTTGAAGCTCGGGCTCGGTCCAGTTGCACGACGTGACCAAGAAGACGCCGCCGACCTTTAGCAGCTGCAGGACCCGCTCCCCGTACCCTTCGTTGACCCTCCTGCCCCTCGAATCGAGCTGGTCCGAGAGGCTGACGGCGTCAAAGGTCCCCTTGTCCAGCACCAAATCGTATCCGCAAGATTGTTCGTTTCCGCCCCGGCCGTCTTGTTCTTGCGCCCGATCTTGGTATTGTTCTTTCACCTCGCTCGAGATCCTCTGAATGTCCTCTATTGGGTCGCTGAGCAGATCAAACTGCCTAAACTCGATTCCGCTCACGTCTAGCGGTTCCTCGCCCTCGCCCTCGCCCTCGTCTTCATCATCATCATCATCATCACTGCCGCCGCCGCCGCCTCCTCCTCCTCGCGAACGGGCCAGCGCGATCCGCCTCGAGAGCTCAACGGAGCTGGAAGAGTAATCGACGCCCACGAGGCGGCCGGTGAAGCCCCCCTCGGACCGGAGGGCAAAGAGCAGGGACCCGTTGCCGGACCCCAGGTCGAGGACGGAGGCTTCGGAAGGGGATAGGCGGGAAAACCGGGAGGATATCTGCGGCAGCTCCTCGGACAGGAAGTCGAGAATCTTTTCCTGGGCGTCCGAGTCGTCGAACCAAACGGTCCCTTCGTCCGCCGGGTTGGACGAGTGGTTGGAGATTTCGCGCGTGTAGAGCGTGTCCCAGCTTTGGGAGAGTTATTGTTAGTACAGAGAAAGAAAGAAAACAAGATGGAAAAAAAAAAAAAAAGGAGGGGGGGGGGAAAGAGACGATGAGAAACAAAAGGTAACAAAAGAAGAAGGTTATATATACAGTTAGAATGGTGGTTGCAAGGTAAGGAAAAATTCTATAAAAGACAAACACAAATAATATAAAAAAATTTATAAAAATATAAAAATAAAAAACAAACATACTATTCTTTTGTACCAAGTTTGGAGGGTTCAAGGTGGGTTGGTTTTTCAAAAGAAGCCATTTTTTTTTTATTTTTTTTTTTCAAAAACGTTGTTTTCTCTTCTCACTCTTCAACCCCCAAAAAGAAATTGGAAAGGGGATGGATGACTGATATATGCTCTTCTTCTTCCTACTCCCAAGAAAGTCGTCGTTCGTTTGTTGATGCTGTGCAAAATCCCCGATAAGTGGTTTTGTTTGTATGTAAAGTAAAGTAAGTACATGCAAGAATACCAATAAATAAAATCATGGTGGGGTTCAATCAACGATTTGGGGGGGGGGGGAATGGAGGGGCAATTTTCAGCAGAATAATTGAAAGCTGAAGCCCCCCCCCCCCCGGGCGGCTCCCCGCTCTGTACTAAAACAGAAGGCGGTGTGATGCATATAATTAAGCTTCCATTTGTGAAAGGAACCCCTCTCTCATCCTACTTTGGGGTTCCAGGCAAAACCAAAAAAAAAAAAAAAAACCACAGATTTAATTAGCGATTGAATGCCCAAAGCCCTTTCTCTACACGACCAAAAGTGTGTATTGGTAATAATACCGATTTAACCTTTTAATCTCCCACTTGGCGAAGAGGGTATATAGGACATCTAATGGACTGGCGAGGAAAAAAAAAAAAAAAAAAAAAAGGCACAGGAAAACTTCCAATTCATACGTCATGTCCCTTCACATAAGGGACACTGGATATCATTTCCACGGTGTTTCGTCGTCAGACAGCAATACCAAATCAAAAAATGGAGCAAGAAAAAATTATCATAGAACTGTGCTTCATGCGAGAGAAAAAGAAACTCCTCGATCCGTCCATCAACTATCAAACATGAACCCCCCATATTTACGACCCCATCTTTCAACCGACCCTCCCTCAACAATAACTTTTTCCTTTGGTTCAAACTCATCTCATCTCGTCTTGTATTTGAACATTTGCAAAGTTATAGATTCCTCACCCAAGCGTCCAGACAGGAGCCTTGACCAAAACCTGTCTCCCCCTAACCTCGACAGCGACAAACCCAGCAAACCGCACCTTGGAGGAATCCTTCAAGGGTTGCTGTTGCTGAGAGGCTTGCTGCGAAAGAGCAGGATCGACGACACTTCCCTTCCTGCTGCCCGGGGTGCTTCCTCCAGAGCTCATGACACTCAGCAAACCAGTCCTAGACTTATCACCCCGGCGCTGGTCCTTGCCATCCTTACCGCCCTCCTTGCCCGCTTCGTCACCTGCACCGCCTTCTTCGCTTGCATCTGACGGCCTCTGCTCCAGAGCTGGCAGGCCCGTCTTTTCAATCTCCATCAACTCCGGTTGGATAGGTTGCTCCGGCAGCGGATAAGTGACGGCCACATCGCGACTCTCCATTGGCAAGTTGGCCGCTATCCCGACAGCCAACTCGACAATCATGCTAGCGCTCCCATCAACTCCGGATGGCGGGGGGTCAGTCAAATGCTGAAACAACGAAGCGGTGAGATTGCTCGTGGCGCGCCTCGTAAAGTCAATCTTGTTGTTTCCGCTTTCCCCGCTCCTCAACATCTCCGACAGGCCCTCGAGGGTTGCCATGCGCCAGCTGACCACTTTGCTCGTCAGCGCATCGTACTCTTCCTGGCTGTTCAGGGTATAGCTGAAGTGCCTAATGTTTTGCTCAATCATCTTTAGCGACCGGCTGAGTTCCGGGTCGAGGCCGGGGTGGAAACACCGGTTGAAGATCTCTTCAACCAGCCACCGGGTTATTACCGCTCGTCCAACCGCAGTCATCTCCTGTTTTCCCGTCTTGATAGCTTCGGTGCTGACATAGGGGACGAGCCATGCGGGCAATGTCTGCCAGTCCTTTCGGATATTGAAGGACAGGTTGTTGATGGCGCCGTTGAGGCGGTTAAACCGGGTTATGTATTCATTATCGTCAAGCGCTGTTCGACTTTGAGACATGCGCTGGTTGGCAATTGCGTTTTGGAGCTGCTCTACCTGACTGTTCAGGTGCTCGATTTCTTTCTTGCCGTCAAAGTAAAGCCGCTTCACATTCTTATACTTGGTCACTAAACATCGACAAGGCGCATTGTCAGCTTATCACTTGTACACACAAAAAGCATTTGGTTGTCTGATGGATGCGCGTTTGGTTGGTCGTACATAGTTCCTTGAATGCCTTGTCGGGGTCTTCCCCGCCGCCACGATCGCTAGATGGGGGTTGGGGGCTGTTGCGTCCCTGAACTTCCCCCGAGCCATCGAATTGCTGTCTATTTTCTGGTACGTTACTGGAGCGGAAGTTGGGGTTCTGGCCGGCGGCATTGGGAGCCGGCGGTAGTGGGTTCATATTGTTGGGAGGGTTCTGGCTTTGGCGATAACTAGGGGGAGGTCCGGCGGGTGTCTGAACACTCCCCTCTCTAAGTCCCTTCTCCGTTTCCTGCGATCGTCTCGGGGGCGGGCCGCCGGAAGGTGGGGCCATGGATTGGTGCTGCTGCTGCGGGGCTTGGGGCTGACCGGTCGGAGGTGGATTCGGCCGGCCAGGGTTATCCTGTGACTGGTGCGGGTAGCTTACCGCCGGAGAGGCTTGTGACGACGTCTGCACTTGCACGTTAGACGCAGAGCGCTGATCTGAATCCGTCACGGGAGATTCGTGCGACAACTGCGATATCGTCTCGGGATTCTGTTGCTGCGGGTTGGCAGCGAGATGTCCAGAAAACCCGCTTTGGTACTGCTGCTGCTGCGGGCTCGTGAATTGGTACTGTTGCTGAGGTGGTTGCGGTGATTGCGGGTGCTGATGCTGGTGGGGTTGTTGGTGGGGTTGGTGTTGCTGTTGTTGCTGCTGGAGCTGGTGCTGCTGCTGATGCTGCGGGGACAATTGTTGGTGCGGGGCAGCTTCGAATATCGGTTGGCCGTAATGCTGATGCTGCTGTTGTTGCTGGTGTTGTATATCCGGTTGGCCTTGGCCCTGAAGCTGGATGTGACCTTGGTGCTGACGGTAGCCAATATCTTCAGCGGAATAGGGGGAAGAGTCCGACTCGGATGGAGGCACAGGGCGGATGGTGGGGTGTTGTTGATGGGTGTCGTGGGGGTTCTGCAGGTGCAACTCTTGGTCAGATCCGTTAATCACGTACGACTCTCGGAAGTCTCCTACTCCTTGAAGGGGTGAATGTTGAGAAGGCGGAGCCTGATTCTGCCAGTCAATTTGTTGCTGCTGCTGTTGTTGTTGTTGTTGTTGTTGTTGTTGTTGTTGTTGTTCTGAGAGGGATACCTGAGAGTGGGAGACCTGGGACAGGGCAGTGCGAATACTGGGAGGTGGCGCCGGTGGGAGGCTGACCCTTTTCGAGTTCCTGCGGTTAACGGGTGGGGAGCCGTTGTTGGGGTTCTGCTGGGTTTGCGATGGATGGTCCCCGCGAATGATTTTAATCAACTTCCTGGTGGTGGATTGCTTGGTCTTGGGAGGTGGCGGCGGCGGCTGTTGTTGCTGTTGTTGTTGTTGTTGTTGTTGTTGTTGTTGTTGTTGTTGTTGTTGTTGTTGTTGTAGTTGCTGTTGTAATTGCTGTTGTTGCTGCTGGTGAAGGTGCTGCTGCTGCGAACCAAAGAGGGGCTGTGAGGGGCCGGTGATGGGCGACGAAATCCCGTGGGCCACTGACAGATCCTCTGTCGAGGCTGACCCGGGAGGTTGGTGTTGCAAATGCTGCTGATGCTGAAAATGTTGCTGTTGTTGCTGGTGGTGCAACTGCTGCTGCTGGTTATGGTGGATCTGTTGGGTAGATATGGGGGAGATCTGCTGGGGCCCGGGGTAGCGATGGGATTGTGAGCGCGTTACGGGGTCGGTGTAATCGTGCTCCCGCGGGGATGGACGAGAGTCAAATGCGCTTGGACCGTGGGCGCCGCTAACACTGTTGGAGTGTTGCAGCTGACCTGGAGAGTTGCTGTAAATATTGACAAGATGTGGCGGCGGCGGAGGCCCTTGAGCTTGCTGTTGCAGTGGTTGTGGTGGTGGTGGTTGTTGTTGTTGTTGCTGTTGTTGTGGTGAGTGCTGAAAGGAATCACTAGAGCTGAAGGCCGGGTTGGGTGAGGCTGAGGGGGGGTTTGCGGTCGGGGCACTCTGGGGGTTACTCTGGGGGTTCTGGGGATTGGCGACAGCTGATGAGACGGAGACAATCCCAGGACCGGCAGCGGCAGCGGCTGTTCCAGCACCAGAAGTATCTTCGGCTGCCGTCGACCCAACAAGATTGTGTTGAGAGCGGTTGTTTTTGCCAGCCCAATTTGCTATCCTAGACGGCATTATAAGAGAAATCGAGACCTGAAAGGGGTTATGATGTTGCGTTGTTGCTGGGCTGGTGTGCGGCGCGCCTCTCTTTTTTTTTTTTTTTTTTTCTTCGGTAGACGGGGCACCTCAGCGGGATGGAAGCGGGCAAGCAGCAAGGCCTTGATGCGACGACAAGACAGAAATGGATTATGGAAACTAACGGGTAGGTAGCTTCAAAGAAACAGCCGAACAGCCTGAGGAATAGTGGAGGTCTTGGTGGTCCCTCGAGAACTTGAAGCGCAGAGTGAGAGTGACGAGATGAGACGAAATCGCATCTAGGGAACGTGAATGGACGCAAGCACCAGCTCTAGTGATGCGCTCCAAACAAGAGCAAGCCCCTCACCAAGATTGCAAGGTTTCCCAAGCCGAGCGGCGTCTCGTCAGGCAGGGGACAGGGGGGGGGGGGTTGTGCTGGCCGATCCACTGGTTCGTTCCCTTCTTCCAGGTTGCTCTGGCACTCTCTCGCGGGGCTGTGCTGGATCTCGGTACTTTTCCAGGAGCTCTAGGTTCCCTTGAGCAAAATCTCTCTCTTGATCTTTCTCCTCGACGGAATTAACATAAAAAAAAAAAGGGGGGGGGGGGGGGGAAGAGGAAGAAAGTCCAGACCTGGAAAAGGCTGGTATCAGACTAGAGGTGCGGCTGGAGGGTTTGCGGAGAAGCATCAGACGAACAAAGAAGCTCGAATCATTTCGGGGGCGTTTTCGTTGGCGGGGGAGGAAAGACCAGCTGCGCCGACGTGCAGCATTCCGATTCTAGATCCAGCCTGGCTTCTACTACGTACCTATCTCCAGGCATGCAACCTCAATGTGACAGCCTCCTTTCTCGTACAGGTTCCAATATAATAGATAATTACCGATGGTGTGGCCAATTGATGCAGACCAAGTAGTAGTTGGATACTGGAAGTAAAGTTGATAAAAGGTTGTTGCTTCGCACTAGGTAATTAGGTAGGCTTGTTCGCAATACATACATAGGTGTCCCACCCACTGCATGGATCCCACGCCTGCCACGACCCCTCCCCTCCCGCTCTCTCAAGGCTGAGAGTGATATCTCCACTATTGTTGGGTTTCCCTTTTCTCTCGACCCAGCCCTAAACTGTACACATGTAAATGCTTGGTTGCTAGTTGCTGCTGTTGCCGTACGGGACAATGCTTGGGCAAGACTGGGCATTGGCCATGGCTGGGCTGGCCGTTTGACAAATTGGCTTTGACAATATATATGGTACATACAATCATACATTTCCCCGTCATTGGTTCCGGCAAATCCTTCCCAGATGCCCCCCTCATCAGTTCCCTATTTATTTTCGATACACCCAAAGCACACCTGCACCCTTATTCCTACTTCTCTTGGTAGTAATTACCCCTGATGATGCGCGTCAGAGTCAGAGTAGCAACACTTGTGTGCAAAAACTTTGCATACGAGAAAATTATACCCTGAAAGAAATCCCACATCCTTCTCTCTCTTTCTCTTTTTTTTTTTTTTTTTTTTTTTTTTTTTTTTCCCCTCTCCCCCAAGACCCCGTTGACTGTTTTGTCCCGCAGATCACCGCTTTTCTTCAACGGCCGCTGTGGGGTCTACTAAGCATCAAGCACTAAAGCACACAATGATTTCTAAATATAGCAATGTGATCCACAAGGATCCTTCAACGCATCAACAATTCTTTCTTTCTACAAGAAAGACCTGGGCAAGCACCCATCCAAACGGTTTAGATTCCAGAATGATCATGTTTATTATAGGGCAACAAGAAACATATAGCGTAATGGTCCGAAATTAATTGTTTGCTAGGCATAGGTGTTTGATTGGTCGCCAGGTACAAAGCTGATTGATGGACGCCGGTCCCTGAATGACAGACACATTGGATCCTGGTACGACTGCTACCGTAGATGAGCTTATGTATGATCGATCTGTTGGATACTATCTAACAAGTGTCTTAGCTTTTTTTTTTTTTTTTTTTTTTTTTTTTTTTTTTGGGTGTGGGAATTTTAAAAAAAATTAAAATAAAAACCCCGTTTATGACAAAAAACATCAAATCAGCCAAACAAAAAAAAAAGCGGGGAACCAACACCCACACCACACGAACTATTTGGGG
>MU865056.1:7191-97730 GCA_033576145.1 Cladorrhinum samala | reverse complement strand
CCATAAAACCACCCCCCCTTTTTTGGTCTTTAAAAAAATTATAAAATACCCTTCATATTCTTTTTTTATAAAAAAATTTTATTTTTAACAAAAAAAAAAAAAAACCATTTTTTTTTTTTTTTTTTTTTTTTTTTTTTTTTTTTTTTTTTTCTTATGCAGGGAGAAAATTTCAGGGTCCAGGGGCCCTAGCCCACACAGCCTTGAGGAAAGATCTGGTTCAAGTGGAGAGGGCATATGCACAGAGTGTTATTAGACAGCTGAGTGAGTCCAAGTTTGGGTGTGGTTCACTATGCTGCTTCCCGTCCGTTCCCATCCGTTCGTTCTCCCCTCCCGCCGCCGCTTCCGCTCTCCCTCCCTGCGATGAACTGCCCGTGATTTTTGGGAACCGGTGGGTCGGTGTGGCAGCAGCAGCGTTTATGTATGTAATGTATGGATGTAGGGGGACAGTTTGACGGACGAACGGTGACATGAAACGTCCTTGTTTGCTTACATATTCAAACTGCTAAAGCTGGCTGGGTTGAGCCTGTTTTTGGTCAACGATGAAGGGGGATACGTAAATGTGTTTTGCAGAACGTTATTGCGCATGTAAACGGAGTGAATGACTAGGAGAGGGAGTCGTTCTTTGTTTTAAAAAGTTTTCAAAGAGGTTAGGGTCTTGAAGAGTGAGAGTGGTTGGTCAGCCACTCAGTATGAATGAACCCCCCTATCATTGGTCTCGAAATGGGTAACTGCTTGAGTTTACCCTGCTTATGCAGGAAGGGGTTGGTTCTTGAAGCTAGGTGATATTATTGCATGCACGTATGCCTGCGGCCGAGGAATCGTTCGTTCGATTCACTTTGAAGTAGCAGTTTAGTATTGGTTGATGCGGGTTAGCCGTTCGTCCTGCCGCACTCGAGGGCAAACTCGGAGGGTAGCTGCTGGAGTTTGGGGGAAAGGAGGATATGAGAGCGGTCAACTTGTTAACTGTTAACAACTGCTCTCTACAAGTGATTAAAAGATGCGTTCTAGATACATAGTAAAAATTGTTAAATACTTCGTTATTATAGACCTCGGGTTCATCTGCTTCGTTCCTTAACGCCTCTCCATTCCCCTGCGGTATTGCCTTTGCCGCGAGGTTTTGAAGACGCATCCTAGACGGTGACGCGTTCCTTGAATCTACATACCTACAGAGCTTGGATCAACTGTTTACCGGGAGGCCGCTTTATGCACGATTGCCGATGACGAAAGTTTTTAAAGTTCTCATTCGTAGAAATGTGAGCTCTTTGCTTTGTGTGGATTGGTGGAGCACGAATATACATGATGGATCGTTGGGGGAAGACGTGTCATTGCCTCGAGAGTTGCTTGATGATTCTTTGTTTGTTTTTTTCAAGACCCTCGTGATCTCGTGTGAGTGGCGGACGGAACTGTAAAATCATTCGAACACAAACTCGATAAAAACTGGCCTGTTTGTTTTGTAAACAATTATCCGGCTTGCTGTGGGGGAAGCATGCAACGTCAATGCCTCAACATATCATGAATGGAAGCTGATTTGTCACAGGCGTCGTATCATGGTTTGCATGTACATACATGCATTTGACTCGATTGCTTTGCATAATCACTCATCTCCCTCAATTTCTAGTAATTTCAACCCGGGCTTTGTGTTATTTCTAACTAGACATTAATTAGAAGCTTTACATTCATCACAGGAATTAAAAAATCTGTGCGGTACAAGTTGAAGCACTCTGTCTATCTGGGCCTGGTTGAGACACCAAGTCCCCTTACATGCTTACCGAATCCTCGGTATCTGCCATGACTAGGTAGTTCATGTATAGTTACACACGAGTAGCTTATGCTACGTCTTGAATGTGTACATTTTTTTTTTCCATCCCAATATATCCAGGGGAGATGATCCGTCAAGTTGCCCCTTTCAAGTATCACCACCCACATCATCGGGTGAAACCAAACAAGGTCACTAGAGTCCTAGCAACGCCATGCATTTCATTTGCCTCAACTTTAACTGACCAAAACTCTCATGATACAGAAAATAGCCTATATCGCGCTCATAGCAAAGAGATGAGATTTATTGCCACCGCCCCCTCCCTCTGTTTTATTGACCATACCAACCCCCAACCTCTTCAAAATCACCACCACCCAGCTTCCTCCTCTTCTTCCCGCACCTATCCCTGACCTCCTTTCTCTTATCCGGACTCGGCCCTCCCTCAGCCAGCTCCTCTCTCACCTTCCGCCTCTTGAGATAGTTGAATTGGTTAAGTCTCAACTCGGCGTGCGGATCCCAGCTGCCAGGAACATCCTCTTGCTTAACGTCAGGCAGCTTGCCCTTGAGAGTCCCATCGTCAATCACTTCCTCAAAGAGACCAGTGGGAGCAAGAGTGTTGGTGAGGTAGCGGAGTAGGCGGTTCTGCCATTTCTTCTGGCCAGGTAGTGGCACCCCGGTTGCTTTTAAGGAGTAAAAAATGTTAGTAAACAAATCCCTTATAAAAAAAAAAAAAGAGAGGAACCGGAGTGAAAGAATGGCATACCGATATGAATCTCCCTCGTAATGTGCTCCTCCACCTTGTCTCGCTGATACTTTGTATCTCCCGCAGGGTACACCGCAGGCCCCCGACGGAACTTGAACGGTTTTTCGGCGTACGGTCTCAGTTTGAAGCGCTTATAAGCCTGGTTTATCGGATCGAGATCGGGATTGGTGGGATTGTAAGTAAACTTGGGGTCGAGGTCCGCGTCGCTCGCGATGTCCTTGATGACCGAGTCCTCAAGGTACCAGCCGGGGCTGACTGGCCACCGGTCGAGTTTCCACCACCTCCTCTGCCGCGTCAAGTTGGTCGGGTGGATCGCCCAGTCCCAAGTGATATCGCGGACGTATTCCGAGACGAAGCTCGCCGAAGCGCCCCTGCCGGTGCTGTATCTAACTTCGCGCGCGGGCGCGAGCATGGTTTTGTTCTCGTGGACCTCGTTGATGATGCTCATCCGGATGGTGCTGAGGGGGTTTCGGGAGAGGACGACAAAGTTGGCCCCCTGCTCGAGCTCCTCGACTACCTGGCCGGGGTCGTACCAGTGATAGCGCAGGCTCGTGTCGGCGCTGGTGTTTTCTCTGCACTTGGCCTCAAACTTGCCGTATGCTTCGCGGACGGCTTGTGGGGAAATGGTTGGCCTGGGCGCCGGTCTGGCAGCCTCGGCCCTCATGATGTGCTTGAGCTGGCAAATGGTGTATCCAAGGCGGTAGCCCAGGGCCACGAAGAAGTTGTATATGGGATGCGAAGTGGCGATCTTGGCCGGCGGGCGTTCGACGGCGTTGAATATGGATTCCCAGGGCGTGACGTGCCCTGGGATCTTCGGACGGGGCCGCGCCGGGTCAACCGAGGAGTCCGCAGGCATGTGAACACGGTTCTCGGGAAAGTACTGAGCATCGGGAAGCTCGACCACGCCGTAGCAGGTCGGGTCGAGCTTGAACTTGATGTGACCGCCGGCGGCCAGTCTGTCGAGGTAGCTGCACGCCTCCCAGGGACCGAATCTAACCTTCTTCGCGGCGAATGCACCTCCGCCGGGGTTAATAGCGCTGAGCAGCTGCTCGACTGATACTCGGACGTTCTTGGAAGCCAAGAGACTCTGGGGATTCTTGTCGTCCAGGACCTTCTGCACTCTTCGTGCGAATATTTGGTATAGCTTATACGTCTCCTCGGGCAGCTCTGGGAGATACCTTCGCTGGTACGTTCCCTCGCTGACGCCTGGCGATGCCAGGAACTTGAGCTGGTAAAGATCGTACGAGTCCATCTGCCTCGGAGTGGTAGCAGCTCTGCCCGGGGGTAGGGGCCGAGGGGTGGTAACGAGCTCATCGGCAGCTAGGGTGATCCCCGCGGGCGCGCTGTGCGCCGTGACGTCGCTGTTGATGGCGTCGTCCATGGCCTTGATCACGCGCCTCAGCAGCCTCCTGGGCCATTTCCTGTACGCGGCGCGAAGCAGCTTCTCGGTCGTTAAGCACTGTTTCAGCAGGTCCTGCTGGGCCTGCAGGACGGGGCCGATTTTCCTGAAGATGAACGGACCCCCGTTGATGATGTTGCTCGAAAGTGAGACCCACCCCAGCGTGTTGCTGAACTCGTCGAGAGTCTGGTGCAGAGCAAGGCGCCTCCAGAGCGCGGCTTTGGCGGCGAAATCGGTGTACGTAACGTCGTAAGGATGCGTCTCGAGCTCCCTCTTTGCTGGGAGCTCATCGTCCGACAGACCGGGGGGCTTCCATGGGAGCGTCTTATTTATCCGGTCCGCCTTCTCCAGCGCCGTCTCGTCGGGGAGAGTGAGCTGCTGCCGCGGACTGTATGTGGCGTTGTGAACTGTCGTGTTGAAGTAGCGCAGCATCTTTTGGAGACCTGCACGTCGGGCACCGCGTTCGGCAGCATAGGTGGCAGGCCCCCCTTGTAGGCTATCTCTGTGTGGCAGCGTGTCATTGACAGCCCAGCCAGTATTTCCCGGCCTTGAGTAGAACTCGTAGGTTCTATGCTCCCTATATGCGATGTTGGTACGGGCGTCGCCGACAACCTCGCTCGGAATGGACGTTTCCGCGTTCACTACGCCCGCGACTGGCGCCCAGAACGCCCTGCTCTGCAGTATGAGCTCGGCGTGAGCGCCAGTCGCCATGGCATCTGCGGTAAGGTCGATGTTGACAGCCTCGACGGGGCGGGCTGGGATGGGCAGCTCCACGAGGAGGCTCTTGTCAGGAGCGCCCCTTGTTGTGGGGAGCGGCCACTTGAGGGGGTCAATGAGGTAGTTCAGACGAGTCGACCGCACGGGCGCTGCTTCGGGCTTGCTGATTCTCAAGGCGGAGGTACCGCCGTGGTAGTGCTTCTCGAACAGGGCGTGGGTCATGGCCATGTCGACTGCGCACTCAAACATCTCCCGTGTCTGTTGAGAAGAGGCGGCGAGCTGGTGCGAGGGGTCCACGGTGGCAAGCCAATGCAGGTACTTTACCGTCTCGGCTCGCCTCTCCTCCCATTCAGGAGTGCGGTCGCGGTCCTCGTCGGCAAGGAAGTGCAGAATAGTCAACAGCCGCCGTGCCAGCGGAGGCTGGGGCACGTTGCCATACCATGACGGGTTGGTCCAGTCTTGGTTCGTCTGCGTCAGCCCGGAGAGGAAACCCCTCGGTGCAGGGCCTTGAATGGGGAAGCCCTGAATGTCTACGCCGCGAGGGATCTGCTCCAGCGGCCCCGGCGGCTCTGCTACTTTAACCTCATCGTCATCCGGGCGGAGTTCAACAACTGGCGGGGGCTGGTGCTGTCTGTCCAGGGATGGATCCGGTAAATACCTGGTTGGGATGTAGGCCAGAGGCGATTGCTCAATTGTTGGATCCGCTATCCCGGCGTCCAAGTAGTCGCAGAGGTTATAGCGTTCTAATGCGACCCAGAACTCGGGGGAGAAGTCGAATCGCGTGATGTCTGGGTTCCTCAGGAGGCCGAAACAAATGTCTTTGCTCACCTGCTCAGGCAGCCCCGGTATCAAGACTTCGTCGTCCACCAGACGGCGGAAAAGCGGGGGGCATGTCGGATTGATGGCCGCGTACTGAAGCACCCATCGGTAGAACCAGTCTTCAGGCCCTCTTCGGTGCCCGCGGCTCGGGGGTGGAGGAGGGCCTCCCTCTGGTACTGTCTCTCCTGCTGGCGGGGGCCCGAGAAATATCATCCATGGCTCCCACGGTTCATGGACCTCCGGCGGGCCCGGTCTGCTGGCCAGTGTGAGATAAGAAGTGTCCATCTTGCCCGACAGCTTTTCGTCTGGGGGCGGTTTGAGGGATCAAGGCTATCTATCACGGCAAGGTTAGACAAGATGATCGAAATGCCTATGTTGTTTGATGGTGTATAAAAAAAAGAAGAAAAGTCAGGTCTGCCTCGTATTTGTGTTTCACTCCCGAGACTGTAATGCAAATGGCCCCTATCCTCTGCATTCCAAGGGGTAATCAACAATGACCGCAGAGGAAGGTTCCCGTTTTCAGACAATTCAAAGTGCAGCTAACAAAGAAACAACCTTGCATAAAGTCTTTGGGGGATTCATTCGGCTGCCAATTAGACTTGATCTTTGTCGGCTGCTCAAAACAAAGAAATAATGCTGCTCAAGTCCGGAAGATTGGGCACGGATTGTAAGTTGAGTGGGAAAGTCGCAGGAGCCAAAACAAAAGGGAAAAACAAAAACAAAACTAAAACCAAAAATAAATAAATAAAAACACATACCTAGACAGTTTTTATTCAATACTAGGCAGGTTTCTGATGTCCCCTGTCTTTTTGTTGGGGATAAAAATAAGACAATAACCTCAGATGTCGACAAACACGAATCCCCCTCGGCAGCAAGCCGCTCGACTTACGGGGCGAAGGAGATCTTCGATACTAAGGACATCCCTGGATCAACTTCAGCCTGGAGGAAGGAGGCGATCATCAACAATCAGAAAATACGCCCGCAATATCGAGAATTTCAATCGGAATCGCGCCACCAATGCGGTTAGAGAAAGGAACGACGTCGGCGTCCCCTTTCCAAGTAGGATGCGGACCAGGAGTATGGCCAGGGCGGATGAGGAAGACGACCCTACGCAGCGACAGCAAACCGAAGTCCGCCGGCGATGGCAGCCGTCCATCGTTATTGGGTCCCCCCTGTGGCTAGACGGCGAGGATCCATCAAAAATAGAGATGGCAGATAGGAAAGTAGCTCAGACCCGCCTATGGGCAGAGCACTACCAAGGAGTGGCCGGATTTGCCGAAATGCACCAGGAGGCCGTCCGGGAGAGAGCTCACCTAGATGAGAAGGATGAAGCAAACACCAAACCGAGGTATGTTAGTCACCACCCAACGACAAGAAGAAAGGCAATGGGGATGACAACTGACCTTGCTTCAGATCATCAGTCGCCGCCCTTCAGACTGCTGCAGTCAACAAACGAATTCGTCTGCTGCAAAATCTTTTGGGGGATTGCGAATTTGGTCCTGAAAGAGAGAACATTGAAGCAGCAAAAGCGGGCTACGAGTCCGGGGACATCCCTTACTCCGAGTCATACACCATAATCTGGGCCGGCCGCATCGTGGACCGCATGCCCGATTACGAGACCTTTACCGCCGATCGGGAAGCGCTCCTCGACCGATACGCCTCGGAGCACGGCCCGGGATGGCTCTGGTACGAACCGCCCCTTTCCGGAACCTCCAGCTCCCCCATGCGGGGCCCGACCATCCTCGCCAAAAGGGGCACCTCCCTAATCAACGAACACCGCTTCCGCTGCAACACGGAAAACATGGGCCACTACCACATCGAGATGGGCTTCCAGCGCCGCAAAGAGCTTGTCACCCGCCGCGCCTTGTCCTCTGACCTCGGCTACCCATCCAAACCATCCAAAGTAACAACCGAAGCCGATAGCACGGGGCCAATCGTCTACTATCAGACCCTCCTCGACAGCGGCGCCACCCTGCCCTTCATCTACTCCGCCGACCTCGTCTGCCTCAACATCGACAAGAGAAGCTACGCCGCCCAGTCGGCCAAGGCTGTGTCGACCGCCTCCGCCGTCATTTCCATGCGCACATACGACATGTCCGTCTCCGTCTACCCCTTTCCCGAACCCGCCCAGTCCTCAACAGCCGCCAAGTCCCGCGTCCCCCAAATCCACTACGAGGCCTACAACGCAGCCACGTACCCTCCCCCGAGCCCAGGCCCACCCACGTGGCCCTCCGAACCTTCCGTGATGAGCCTCGTCCTCCCCGTCGTCGTCAGCGCCGGCTCCGCGGCCGCGGACTTTGACGCGAGCCAGCCACCCGACAGGCTCTCGGGCCTAGCCCCGTTCCACCTCGTGTACCTCGCCTCCACCCCGGGGCAAAACAAGCTGCACCTGGGCGAGGACCGCCGCGACGTCTTGGGGTCGCTGCGGATGCCGGGCCAAAAGAGGTACAAGACCGAGGATATCTACAGCAAGACCCCCGAGCGCAAGAGGCACCTGACCACGCAGATGGACGCCGGGCACCCCGCCTGGCTGCACGAGCGCGTAGTGGCCGAACAGCCGAGGCGCATCATCTTCGAGCACGACTTCGTTGATGGGACCGGCCGGGTGCTGAGGGACGAAGACGGGGACGACAGGCACGGAGTCGGCGGAAGGAGCGTGCTGGTTGTTGGGCCGAAAGGAACGGCATTTGACGACCTCAAGGCGCACGGAGGAGGAGTGCAAGGTGTGGAAGTCATCGAGATTGAGCCGCGCAGGCTGGAGTCGCAGCAGAAGGCGTTGGAGGACTGGAAGCGGGCGAATGGCCTAGAGGTAAACAAATCCCCAAAGGCGAATGGTAAGGGTAAAAGGACAGCGACAGAAAATGATGACATCGCCGAAGAGGAGCCAAGCACATGGTCGAGTTGGCTATGATGATAAAATGAGTTGCAACATCTGTAGGAATGTTGGAGAGTACGTACCCAAGATAGTTCTCTCGCAGAAGTTGGGGGAAAAAAAAACTAAAGAGATTTTTGGCTGTCAGGTTCCTGAGCCATCAAGATTAGCTGCGACCTCTTCCATACCACACCATCTCATCTCTTCTCTTGTTGAGCAAAAATGTCAATTCTATCTTGCACAGCCGTCTCTGTTGTAAATACGAAATGAAATCGTCAAACGGTACCCAAAAAAAATATCCAACACGACCTGTTGTGTCTATCCCATATACCCTACCTTATAACAATCATAAATATTAAATTCTAACCATGCGTGTGCTTTACCCCCCTTTTTCAATCCCAGCCATCACACAGTATCAATTACAGTTCCCTGACTTTCAATGGATGCTTCCCATTTACTATTTCCTCCTCAGACTACCGAGCCGCCTCTTCAAACTCCCGGTGAGCCCACCACTCTTATTTCCACCTGTGGTATTGGACCTCCGCACACCGCTGCTTTCTCCGATATACTCGGGCGTCGCATTGTCGGCGTTACTAACGCTCCTTTGCCTGACAGCGGTTTGCTCCTTCTTGCTTTCATCATTCCCACTAGCTCTGGCCTTCCGAGGTTGCATCTCGTATTGAACGGTACTGCCACCGTTCAGGTTAGAGGCCAGATGCTGTCCCCTGGCCTTCCGCTCTTTTTCAGCCTGGTCTTGGGAGTACCAGGGCTCTCCCTTTCCCTTGAGGTCATCGTCACGGTATTGCTATGGTAAAAAGTCAGTGAACCAAGCACACAAAAATAAATAATGGGGATACGAAAAAGACTTACGATGCCGTCCCATCGTCTGTATGCACCTCCAGGAGCATCATCTTCTCTCATCAGATCCGCACCTTCCTCGTAGCTCATTCTCCTCCCGCTCAGATCATTCATGCCGGGTGGGATCACAGCCGTGCCTTGTAGAGGGACGTGCTTAACTAAAGAATCCTCTAGGTATTCGGCAGGCGTGGCCTTTATTGCGGCAAGGTTGGTCTCCTGAACGGCAGCAACAGGCGAGGAAAAAGGATTGGTGTTTCGCGCCTTCATGGTGGCATCGTACGGCCCGCCGTGGTGATATATTCCCGGGACGGGGCCGCTGTCATCAAGCAAGTCGATGGTATCGCTAGGCTGCTGTCGCCGGTGGTTGTGCAGGTGAGGTGCCCGGTCTGCGGCCCGGTGTTCGCGCTGAATCATGGCGAGGGGCCGATGGGACATATCACCAGGGTACCGCTCCCTGAGAGAGCCGGCTCGGCGCGGGAGGCCCGTGTTGCCATCTCCGCTCTTCGCCAGGTGCTCCTGAGTCAGCATCTCGAGTGGCCGATGGGATTGATCGCCTGGGAAACGTCCGGCAAGGGATGAGGTGCGGCGGTGAGGTCTGCTGTTCTCAGCTGATTGCAAAGCGTCGAAGCTGGGTCTCGAGGTGGCGACGCTGTTGGCCCGAGATAGAATAGTGCCTTGATTCCAGCGAGTCTGGGGCGGAGTAGCTGTATGGACGCTTTTCTTGCGTTCTAGATGTGATAGGGGCGAGCGCTTCCTAGGTGGAGGTGATGGGGGGAGGACCTTGTTACTTAGGGTGCTGCGGATGCTGCGGACACTGTTCGTGCGGCTCAAAACTCGGCGCAAAAACGGCTGTTCTTCTTCGTCTCCCTCGACGTATGAGGGTTTCCTTGAATGTCTCTGACGAAAGCTTGGGCGGGTTGGTGTAGGACTCTTAGAATCAGGCGGAGATGGGGGCAGATGAGTAACCCGAGTTGCGCACTCTTGACTAGGTTCAGGTTCGTATAAAGGGCCAAGAATGTAGTTTGAGGCCTATCGTGGTTATCGAGTTTATTTATTAGCAAGACCGTCCGAGTGTTACATCAGACAAGAAATTTCAAAACCATGATGTTGCATATTTAGAAATCAGGATATTCCGGAAGCCTCGTGTCTGCAACTTGGCAGGAACCGGGAGACGAGGTGACGCAACTGAGTGTCGTCAATGATCGGCGCAAGCTCTCAACAACCTTGAACCTTGTAGCACAACAGCGAAAATGACCCCCAAAAAAACAACCATTTCAAAACTCCAAAATTTTCCACCAAAATATTTGTGTGAACTCATATTTCCTTTGACAATCTCCGAAAACGGAAAGAATGAGAAACGTCATCAACGGATGCAACTGAACTTCAAGCAAGGACCACACACACTTGCGGCTTGGCAACGCATCGTTGATGATGAAAGAATAGCATAGCAATTGGACAAATACACGTACAACATGATTCATGCCATCTCCAAAAAAAAAAAAAAAAAAAGAATGAAAAAATATAAATAACAGCGTATAAAATGCTGTTGATGGTGTGAAAAACTCACCCAGTGTTTGTCAACCGGGAGGCCATAGTCATCTCGTTGCCAGTCGTCGTTCATCTTCAGGGTAGTACAAGGGCCGGCCGCTAGGGTCTAGCTCTTCAGTGGGTCTCGCTGCACTCAGTGGTGGGACAGGGCCCTCGGGTTTGTAAGTGGCTGCAGAATTGATGTAAATGGGATAACTCCGCCGAAAAACAAGCGACTGCGTGCTTGGATCCTCGAGTTGAAGGGAATGGATGGGAGATATGAAGAAAACCGCCGAGTCTTCATCCAAGGCTTGCTGACCACCTATAAGACCTAACAATGCGGGTGCGAACGCTGTGCGACATTGTGTCCTTATGATCAACAAGACGGCCCTCTCACGTCGGCAAACTCGAACAATGGAACCACGGGGTGTTCTCTAGTTCCAGACCGTTCGGCACCACCTCTTTCGGGACCTCGACCCCCGTTGGAGAGGCGTCGAGGACGTCATATGGGCCATTTAGCCAGGGGATTGCGGGAAGATGCAACGACGGTGCAGGTGTGAATGGCCCAGGCCGAAGCTCCAGACCGGCCGGAATCTGGTGATCGTCAATAAAAAAATCCTTTGGCTCCAATTTTCTGCTTCGCACCTCTGCAGGAGATTATGCAGGATAAAAGTCAAATCCATCGCATCCGGCGTGATTCGTAGTGTAGAGCCCAAGAAAGAAGGAGCGCTTCCTGTGCTGATTGGTGGGAAGGGGTGGAAAAGCACGGTTGGCTACCGTGAACACACTGTGATTCCCAAAGTTCAGAGTTCGGCTTCCCCGCACTAGATAATATCGAAATAACTTGACGGTCCAAGCATTTGCCATGCAATATTCTTCGCTGCCGAGGCCGACTCCCCGACACCAAAAGAACCTCACCAGGCACCCGAAGCCGCCTTCAGGTCCCTGCAGAGAATATCACAAGACCGCAAAAGAATACGCTAGCAGTTTTCGGTTGCATTTTGTAGTTCCCAAGCAAGGCAGGTTTCACTTTGGCCTGCAGCGGCATCGAAACGCCGCCCTAACAGACGGGGAGTGTGACTGAGCACCTAAAGTCGTCCGCTTTGGGCCGGCCCGAAATCGACGGCCACGCAAACGGCGAAACAGGCGAACGAACCAAAAAAAAAAAAAAAAAAAAGGAAAGAAAAGAAAACAAAGAGAAAAAGAAAAGAAACACAAAGCCACGTGAAAACAAAGCACAGACGTGATGGGATTAGTCGACTACGGCTCCTCCTCTTCAGACTCGGACGACCCGGAGCGCCCCTCGGCAAAAAAGCCGAGGCTCTCCGGGTCCCGGTCCCCACATCATCCGCCGAAGTCCGGCCCACCATCGGTCCCGGCCCCGAGATCCGGATCGGCGCCCAAACCATCCCTCCCCCCTCTTCCTGCTGCGTTTCACGATCTGTACGCGTCAACTGTCCGCACAACAACAGTCGACGACCCTTCTCTGCACCAAGGCCGCACCCGACAAACCCCCCACATCGTCGGAAACTGGCCCTCCCACTTGTACATCGAATGGATGCCCCCTCCCGCAGCGTTTGACCTCCTCTCCTCCCTCCTCGCCGCCTTCAAATCCACACACCCGGTGCCCCTGACCTCGTTCCTCGCCAACGACCTCGCCGTCCCTTTGCCGTTGCACATCAGCCTCTCCAGGCCTTTATCGCTCACCACCGCTCAGAAGGACTCCTTCCTCAAGGAAATCCAAACCACCATCCAGAAGTCAAACCTCGGTTCTTTTGCTCTGGCAGTCCAAGCAGTGGAATGGCATCGCACTCCCGAGTCGGGCCGGTCCTTTCTGGTCTTGCGGGTCCAGTCCACCGCCGCCGCCGCCGCCGCCGAGAACTCGAACCCGGAGCTCACCAACCTCCTCGGCCGGTTCAACCAGATCTGCAAATCCTACTCGCATCCCGAGCTGTACCAATGGGCAGCGTCAGCCCCGCAACGAGTGGCTTCGGCCTTTCACATCTCTCTCGCGTGGTCATTTGCCGAGCCGACAGAAGAGATCACGGCAGCGACGGCTAAAATTTTTGCGAGTCAGGAGGCCAGGGACAAAATCTCAAGAGAGATCAGCATCCCCGTCGAGAGCATCAAAGCCAAGATAGGCAACGTGGTCACAAACATCCCGCTGTCGGCGGCTAGTACTAGCAAAAGGAAATTGGTAAATATCCTCGGTCTGTAGCGCACAAATAAATATAGGCTCAATGATGATGAAAGTTGCCAGTAAATATAACGATAGATACGATCTAGGTGGACAAAAAAAAAAAAAAAAAAGTACCTGTATCAAAAGTTATATATACGCTTTAGTAACATGACATATGACTCTTAAATAAAAAAAAATAAAAAAAAAGAAAGCAACCCAAGCGGACGGGAAATGCAAAAAAGAAATACATCTCCTATTCGGAATGCTTCTCTAGAGAATAATTCCACATGAAATCAGAAATTTGTCTTTTAAACAAGAAGTGAATAACACCGCCCAAACTCCACGCCAAGAATCAACCATCCTTTTCCACCCAAAAAGAACCAAGCAACTCCAGTGAAGCTTCATTGTCGCCATATAAAATATGAATCACACCCCCCCCCCCCCAAAAAAAAAAAAAAAAGAAGATCAAAAAACCTCGATGATGCAAAATGCTATTTTTTGTAGAAAACAATTTGGAAAGAAATGAGGTGTTGTTTAGAGCTCATCAACCCTAGGCATCCGCATCGTCCAGTTCCTAGGATTGACGGGCAACCCCAGGTAAAACTGTACGAGCCTTGTGGTCTCGGATGAAATGATGCCCCATCTATAACAAACACCGTTAGTATATAAATCCTTTTCAAAAATTAAAGGAAAAAAACTTACGCAACCATAGGGAATTTAACCCAACTAGCCAAGATAAACTTGATCAGCTTTATGATTCTTTCCACTTCCAACTCAGCTCCGCTCTTGCGGTGATGATGCTGCTCCTCCTTGTCATCGTCATTATGCTTCTTCTCTAGGGCGGGGTCCTCGGGAGCAGCAACAGCTGAGCCGGACGGAGCCGGCACCGCAGCGTGAGGCGTTCTACCGCGACCAGAAACAACATTTATCTGTTGGGCAGGGGTATCTTGCTCCTCTTCAAGTTTTGCATTCCCGTTCTCGCCGTCAACCATGGTCCTGAATTTCTGAATGGCAGTCAAGCTGCTGCTCAATCTAGCGTAAGTATTGAAAAGAGCTACGAGCTCGGTGCGCTTGAGGACAGGCACCTGAGGGTCGTCGTTGTTGTCAAACTCGAACAGCACCTTCAATGCAGTGCCGTACCCAGCAGTCTGGAGCTTGCCCCACAGCCTGCACTTGTCGCAGCCGACGCAGTCCATAAGTCTCGAAACATTGCGGAAGCGGTTCCTGAAATCCTCCTTGAGCGACGGGCCTTCCCCGTTCTTGAACATCAAGCTCTCGTCAAAAATCTGAGGTACGCTGGAAGCCTTTTCCGTGACGGCCATGACCTTGGCTCGAGTCTCAGCGTCCTGGGAGGGATCGCCGGTGCAGAAAGTATACCCTTGCTGCTTGGTGAGGTAGGGACCGAGCTTCGTGATTGCCCGCGTCAAAAGGGCGTAGTTGAAATACAAGTTGCTGATGCGATCCGGGAATCCGTGAAGGCGGGCCTTGTAGCATTTCATGTTGGGCTGCCATTTACCGGTCGTTTGGTTTAGAAAGTCCCAGCAGAGATGGGTAGAAATGCTCGCGTGCATGCCGGAAATGACTCTGTAGAAAACACGCTTCTCCAGGCACTCATCCTCAGCCTCCAAACCGGTGTTTGCGACGAAGGGGGTCAGCGGGTTGTGCTCGCGCTGCTGCGCAAGCACCTGCTGGCGACCGGCAGCATCGAGAACAGCCTTGAAGTCCATTGCGGCCGGTCCCTTGAGCGAGGTGCCCATGCCGAGTGACGCCGAGTTGGGGAAAGAGCTCTTCTGAAAGCAGTTTTCTCTGTAAACCGCATCCCAGACCGACTTGGCGCCGTCGCCTGCGTATCCGGTGAATCGCTCCGGATTGCGCAACAAGCTCACGTAGTCTCCCTTAGAACTCGCGCTCTCGTCCTCTGGAACACAGTAATCCCTTTCGTCGCACTCGTCATCGTACTCGACCACGCAACTCTCCCCTACGCCCTCTCCCAGCGACCCCTGGAGTGGCCTCACAGGCTCTCGTTTCTGCACAACTTTGCCAGGATGCCTTGCCCTCGGCCCCTCCAACTTTCCAAGCTCCTTCGCCCTCCACACAAGTGGAATGTCCTCCTCATTGTCTAGCGTCTCGACTGCACAGGCCACGTTGCCGCATATCCCATTTTCGTCGTCCCAGAAGGGGCATTTCTTGTGAAAGAGGTTGACTCGGTAATGCGAAAAGAAGTCTGTCGTTTGGACGAGCTCGTCAAGTGCCGGCTTGACGTTGCGGTTCAGTCGTTCGAGAGTAGAGTAAGAGGCGCATGCATCGCTTACGATTGCTTTTGGCGAGATCTGCTGCCAGAGTGAGCCGTTAGAATGGTATACATGGATATCAGCCACCGCCGTCGCCGCCGCAATGGCGCATTTGAACGACTCCGCCGCGGCGGTAGTTGGGCGAGAAGCAAAAAGGAAACTAGAAAAAAGAACAAAAGCGTACCGCGCATGCATCTTGAGGAGGAGTGCTATTATCTGAGGGGATCTGGCATTGCACCTGAGGACCCCAGAGTGCGAACACCGTCAAGTAGAAAAGGCGAGATGCCGACTTCATGATCCTTTGCGAAACGGGGTCGCCTTATTTGGTTTGGTACAACGGTCTTGCGGTTGCGGTTGCGGTTGCGGTTGCGTTTGCGATAAGGGGTTTTAGTTTTTTTGAATTTGGCCGGTTAAATGTTGTTCTCTAGGTCGGTGCTGCAGGGCGAATAATGATTCATTCAATAACCACCTCCGGTCTTGTGGCCCTCAATCCCCTTTTTTTGGCAACAAGTGGAGTGGAAATCTGGCTCCTTTTTCTTGACCTGGCCGGTGTGTACGGATGGTGTACTTCCCAGAAGACCTGGGTCTGAAACGTGACGTCCCCAAAGATGTGGTTCTCTACGTCAGAGTACCTCAGGAACGGACATTTGTTGACGAACGATAACCAAAAGCCAGGGGGTCTAGCTTATCTACTCAGAATGATATGTAGTGTATTATCCAGCAGGAAACAGACAAAAGTGGATTTGCTTGGCGTGTTCTGGAAAAGTCGCTAGAAGACAAAGAGGATGGATGTCTCAGTGAAGATGTCGCCGCGAGGAAATATTCAAGAAGAAGAAATGGCAAAAAAGTTCCCAAGAAGGACGGTCAATTGATTTCTTTTTTTTATCTGACCACTCTGTCATGACCGGGTTTCTCGGGTGGGCTGTGCATATACGCAGCCAGCGTACGATGAGGCGAGGAATTGGTAGAGGAAATGTGGCCAGAAGGAAAATCAGCAGATCGCGAATTGCCGACGGATGACCTTCCGCATTCTGATTGACTGTTAAATCATGGAGTCGGCCGATGAAGATCAGAGTTGCATTGCAGCCTTCCGCAGCTGGCTCCATCTTGGTCTCGCTTGCTTGGCCAGGATGGCTGTTTGGTTATATAATTGGCGAGTTGTTTGTTTGTTCATTGTTTCGGACGTTTTTTATTCATTCCCCAAAATGTTAGAGTGGCTACACCACGCGGGATGTAACCTACGGGGCACAACCACCATCCCATCCATTCATCATGTTACCCCGCCATGCTCACCACTACTCCCAGATCGAGTCGGAGTCTCAAATAATTGATTTATTTATCGCTCGGCCTGGATGTTACTATTACTATTGTTGATCCTCGCCTTGGCATAACCAACAACAAGCAACCCAAATCAATGCCTAAATACCCCATTGCCGCCTTGCCACGATGCTGAAAGAGCACATCCGCGGCCGGGCTTTGCAATGCCTGGTCACTAATAACCACCAGCTGACCACCTCCATAAATAGGCCACTGTAGTACCCTGATCATTTCTCGGGTCTTTCCCCATTGTCGTTTGCCCGGGGCCCTAGCCATATCAAAGAGGACCGTCCCCGTAATAAGTTGCCCTCAAGGCACCGGCTCGCTATGCCCATGCGCCAAAGGGGAGAATCGTTACGCAGTCGTAAGCGTCATGATAATGCAAGATATGGTACAGAACCCTTGTATTCCGCCTCTCAATCATTCCAGCACCTAGCCGGTTCACTGCGGAGGCTGGTAGTTCAACGGGCGCCTGGACCGTTATCGTTAGTAGACTGCTTGACCCTTCTGCAGACGCTCTAGGCTTACTTGAATAGAAGAATATGGGGCTCTGGCTCGTGGACCTCGTAGTGTTCCCAACCGAGACTCTGCGTGATACCCATTGCCCGCCACTCTTCCTCCCAAAGAAGCTTCAATGTGCCCTTGCTTTTGTCGTGATAGTCGGCGGGGATGGCCTTCAGCATCGCCTTGGGAAGCTGCACATGGCGGTACTCGAACTCGCTGTCGGAATACCTGGCGTTTGTTGGTAAAGGACACGACGGAAACAGAGATCACGCAACTCACCGTGTGGAGTAATGGATAGCCTCAACAAACTCTTCTAGACGTGTGCGCTCATTGTCCGAAAGTGGCCTAGGATGGGGGTTGCGGCGGCTGGTATCGATGCCCATTTGCTCTGGGGTCAGCATCTTGGCGACTTGTTTGACGTGGCCGAACAAAATATGAAAAAGGACGCCGAGTTGATGCGCTCGATCGGAATATCCGTAATGGGGGACAGGGCGAGTTTGGCACGAGAGCCGTAGCTTTCTCAACACGACACGGTCGTCGGGCTTGAACTTGCGATGCGGCACGTGGGGTAAATTTTGGTGAGGGCGGATGGTCTCGACAGAGTAAGGATGCAGCTTTGTGGTTGCGCGTTGCAAACCGTCGATGGTTGGGATGTCCGGTGACAATGTGCCGGGCAATGAGGGAAACGCTGGATCTGCGCGTCAACTAGCGGTGTTGATAGAGGGCGAAAGCTCGACGTGGAGGGTGGGGAGATAGAAAGTGGACGAACGTAAACAGTTGGATGGGTTCATGTGGTTCGAAGGGCCCTGCCGCACTTGCCTTGCGCTAAAAATTTAGACCCCTCCGTTGAACCCGCAATCGAACTCATGTGGCACGGGCCATCGGTATGCAAGGCAAGTGCCTCCAAGAGAGGTAACAGCTAGAGAGAGCCGGCATGGGACAATCAAACCATCTCAATGACATGATTATGAAATAAAACGGCAATGGGCATGCAAAGATAATTGGGGTTGGGGTTTCTTATCCATAAAGGTGTCTGGAAGTCCATTTACCACAATAACGAATAAAGTGCCTTCCAATTGGATTTTTAAGAAGGTATATTCTCCATGCAAGGGGCCTGTAAGTCCCAAATGATGACATAAGCCGTGCTGCTTTAATGCCTAATATTCAGGGCATAGATGCCGAAAAGCATGCCCCCCCCCCTGGTCAATGCGTCCCAATCAGTCTTTCACTGTGCCAGCAGTGGTAGGTGCTGGACCTTTCCTTGAGTAAAAGGGAACACGAGAAAGGTACCATTGGCCGATTTGAAGTTCAAGGTTCTGTTTGCAAAATTTCAGTTCGCGACCGACAGGTGTTATCCCATCAAACGGGTATTACACACTGCGGACTCCATAATTCACAGCCAACTACCTACCCTCGTTTCCCCCAGCATTCTTGGTTTGTGGGTACATTTTTGGGAGTGCAGCTTGCGACAACTGCCGCTCGCACTCCAGGTCTCCAGCCACTATACTCGTGCCAGTTTTTGCGCCCGCCAAAGCGACCAGTACAACGCGTCCCGACTGACAGCTACCCGCGCCTCCATCCCGACCACCCACAACGGCCATTGAGTCGGGTGCATCTCGCAGAAATCAACAAGAATTAGCCCTTGGCAATTGAGACCACCCCCTGCCGACCGACCGTTCAAATAAAGCTGGACTGTCGCAGTCGCCATGGATCACAAACGCAAGGCGAGCAGCTCGGCCGGCGTCGCTGACAACGAAGACCGGGCTGTCAAGAGACGCAAGGCACCGGGGGTAGGTTTGCCATTCATTGCTTCCACGTTGAATTACACAATGCGCCCGAGGCCGACGCATCGTAGATCGTCCACTGGGCTGGGTACGGACAAAGGAATCCAGTGGATGGATGCAAAGTCGATGCGCACTAAACCCTACAGACCTGCTTTCTTTGACCCTCCCTCACTTCACACCACCCTATCACCTTGCTCCGATGGATTCTTCAATCGCTTGTTTATTATTTACATGCGACCCCAACCGACCTCCCCATGCACTCACTACCCACATCCAACGAATCCACAAACAGCTAACCATGGACAAAGCCTCTTACAGATTACGACCTCATGAAGGGCGAAAGCAACGAATCCACCACTGCCTATGGCCTACATTTCCTCGAGACGATCCGCAGAACAAAAGACAAGAGCGGTCGCCTTGTCGCCAGCTATTTCGAAAACCTACTTCCTCGCGAAAAGAACAAGGAATACTACGAGCGCATCAAGATGCCAATCTCCCTCTCCAAGATTGAACACAAGCTTCACAACCAGGATTTCGCCAACATGTCCGAACTGGAGAGCTACTTTAAGCGCATGGTCACCAACGCGAAGGAATTCTATCCCAAACATTCCCAGGTCTTCGAGGACGCTGAACGTGTCCGGAAAGCGCTTAGCAACTACATGACCAAGACGAACCCCGCCTACAAGCTAGTATCTGGTTACAGTTGCGTTGCTGCACCTATTCCAGACGAACCGGATTCTGACATTGAGCGCTTCATTGGCAACGGGCAAGGGGCCGCAGCGGCCGATGACGACGATGCCGAAGGGGAGGAGGATGCCGAAGGTGAAGATGAAGATGCCGAGGGCGAGGAGGACGATGACGAGAATGGGGAAGATGACGAAGAAGGCGATGATGACGAGGAAGACGAGGACGAAGAAGACGGGAATCCGCGCAAGATTATCCTCAAGCGAAGAGGGCCCGGTAGACCACCCAGAGGCGCTCCTGTGAGAGCTAAGAAGGCCGACAGAGGCGGCAGGGTCAAAGCCGATCATGAGTACGAGGACGTACCGTACAAAGGCCTCTCATTTCAGCAAGCGCAGGAGAAAATCGTGGAGGAGCTTATTCGGAAACCTGACGGAACGTAAGTTATCCCCAAAGTTATATAAAAAAAAAAAAGTTTGATGGCATGCTAATGGAAAAAACCCCCCACAGGGATGCGTACTTCCTTGACTTCATCAATCTCCCTCCACGAAGTTTCAAGGACTATTTCGCAGTCATTCATGACCCGCTGTCCCTGAAAGGTCTCCAGAAGAAGGTGAAGGGAATTCATGGCCGAAAGCCCCCTACTGGTGTGAGCGAATTTAAGAGCTGGGCAGCATTCGAGGATAAGGCAAGCCTGCTTTGGAACAATGCACACTTTTTCAACGAGGACGGGAGTGTCATTTATACCCTGGCGACCGAGCTGAAGAAGGCATTCTACGACGAACTCGCCGAGGCAAAAGCTGTTGTCCAGGAACCTCCTCAGGCACCCAAGATCAAGCTCAAGGTCGCACAGGATACTCCAACTCCAGGTCCGTCAGCATCGAAGAAGATCACCATTCACGTCGGAAAGGGAAGCGCATCGGGCTCACCGGCACCATCGGCCAACTTTTCGAATGAGCCGTTTGATGCTAGGCCTCCTACAACTGCTGCTAGTTTCCAACTAGACAAGGCACGAAGCATGTCGGCATCTGCAGCACCACCAAGTCCGTCAGTTGCTGGGGCGCTGCCTGCAGGTGCCGTGCCGCCGTCACAGGGGATGCCGCATAGGACAAACGGCAGTGTTCAACCTCATCTGACAAATGGAGGTCCTGCTCCCGGGCAGGGCTTTCAGAACCATCCTCCAGCTCCATATCAGAATGGATATCAACAACCAGCTCCAGTTGTCGTGGCACCGCCACCGCCTCCTCCTCTGTGGGACAACAAATACCGTGCACCCGGCAGAAGTAAGCTTGACTTTTCGCGTGTTGAATCATTGAGTACGAGTGCTGATGCATATTTCTTTTTCTCTTTTCTAGCTCTTGCCGATTCTCTTCTTCCCAGCGTCTTGATTCGAACCCATCCGACTATTCCTATGGAGCGTAGATTCAGGATTGAGATTCCTGCGAGCGCCAAGGAAGCGCAGCAAAATGTCACTCTTCATATCCCAGGCAATCATAGCCGTCTGCAGCTTATTCCTAGACTGGCCCCATTGGAGCAACAAGGTCGGCAGCACAAGTTTTACGTCCAGGTCAATGGCATGTTAGTTCACCGGGCCACCCCGCTCCCTATTCCGGACGACCCGCTGCCGCTCAACGCAATGGTCTTTGACCTGGGACTGTCGCTCGGGGCCAACGTCATTGTGCTCACCGTGGTCGCCGCTCTGCCAAAGGGACAGAGACTATCAAACGGCGCCGACTCGGAGGTTGAGAAGCTCATCATCAACGCAAACCTGACCAGAGTCTACTAGAGATAGATGACTGGAATGGTTGACCAGTTGGCATTTAAGGAGGGGGGGGGGGAGGACGGGGGAGAAAATACTCGGGGCATCTGGTCTTTTGACATCATTTGAGAAGAAGATTAAGGCCGACCCCTCAGAACCACAAGGCTGTTGTTATAACTGAGGGGCAAGGGGAGCCATTATCGGCGGGGGGTTTTTGAATTCCAGGATTGACGGACCTTTGTTTTATGGAGTTTTGGGGGGGGCAGGGAGATTTTCCGAGAGCGTCATGGGTCTAAAGGTCTATGGAAAAAGGGGGCACCGTTGGGCTTTGGTTTGATTATGTTTGTTCTTTGTAAAACTACGAGAAACGGAGGATACACTTGATGAAAGGAGGCGAGGATAAAGTAGGATTGTAGTATGCTGTTATTAGTCACTTCTAGAGTAACAAGCGTTTTTGTTGATATCTGGGCGAAGGGGGCCTGCCCAAGATCAAGTGTGTTTTGTCACATTGTGTCCTTTTAAATGGGGATATGGAGGGCTTTGAAATGTGTGTGGATCTAATAACTTTTGGGCCAGTTCCTGTTTGGGTTTGTTTAATACGCTGATGTGCTTTTAGATAAGTACCCTCTGATCGATAATCTGACGTGGTGTTTGAAACCAAAGTTAACCTGATGAGATGTGGAATGTATGACAGGCCAGTATAGTGCATTCCTCAACTTCGCCAATCTAACAACAAAGCACATCCGCGTCTGTCAGTTAGTTTCCTCTCTCATTTTTTGACATGATTTCCGGGTCCGGTGAGACGCACTTGATTTTCAACAATGGAACTTGCCTGTTTACGTCGAGCTCGTTCTTTGTTTTGTCGATTGTTTTGGGCGACCGCTTTCGTATCCTGGATAAGCTTAGTTGCGAGGACAGGTACTCGACCGTCTTTGATGAAGACAAGCTTTCTTTGGGCAGGCGAGATAACTAATCCATTGTTATTCCTTGTTACCTTGTCACCCCGTACCAATGAGGTCCTCACGAGCTACCCCTTCTTCGTCTTCTTCTTCTTCTTCTTCTTCTTCTTCAACTTCTTCACTGTCTTCAGTTCCTGCCTTCTATTACAGTCACTCCCAAAAGATCGCTGCGCCTCGCAAACCAACAGGATCAGCAAGGACGGAGCAGCACTAGGAGTTTTGCTTACCTCGACATAGCGAAAGAGGGAGAAGAATCTGTTCAAACGAAAGGAAAAGGTCAGACCAAGGGAAAGTTGAGAGGCGCTGCGCACGCCCAAACCGTCGAGCTCTTCTTTCATCAACTTGCAAATTTACAAGCGGTCAAGGGCGAGGACTCTCAAAGCCGGAATTTTTATTCTCTGCGCGTTTTCAACAGAAACACACAAGTCAACGAGAGAAAAAAAAAATGCCTCCGAGATCATTCAACCCTTACCTCCGGGGGGGCGACCGTCCCTACATACAGGATGGCATGTCGCAGGAGAGCGATGACGATAACATGGAGAGACCAATTGATGTCGATGGTGGCCTCCCTGGGGGTCCCGGTGCTGGAGTTGTCAATGCGAGGCGTGCTTTCGCTGCAAGAGCTGCCCGATATCAAAGGCGTGTAGGAGGGCGGGCATCAGCAGGACTAGGCGGTCAATCTCCCTTTATTGACGTGAACGACGACGATAACTACGACTACGGTGGTGATGATGATGATGATGGCCAACCGCGCGGCCGCATCCGCCTTCCCGAGGACAGAGAAAAGGGTTTGCCTTTCAACGTCATTGTGCCGGATCGGCTCAAGTTCGAGAAACGCCATCAGCTGTTCACTGACTCGCTGAAACCTGACCCCCTCGACGGCGGCAGGAGCAAGATTGTCCCCGAGGGGTGGGAACATATTTACGAGATTTGGGGCGTGGGGGACAGGCATATCCACGTCATGGAGCGGCTGGGAATCGATGAGAGCTTGTTGAGGGCTAAGGAGCCGAATGGTGAGATGAAAAGGAGGACGAGGAGGAGGAGGAGAGCGATGGCAGCGTCAGCGGCAGCTGGCGGCGCGCCGCCGCCAGAAGCTTGGTGGAAGTTCTGGCAGAGGGAGCCGGTCAAGCTGTGGAAGGACCTCGGGTTCACCACCTGGGTGAACAGGAGCGGGTTTGCCGAAGAGAGAAGAGGAATCTCGGGAGACTTGGGGCAGGAGGACGGGTGGGTGCCCTTGCGGTTGGGGTTCGACAGGGAGTGGTCCACCGAGGACGAGGAGGAGGACGTCTGGTTCCAGATGCTTTACATGCACTTGTTTGTGCGAATCGTCAGCTTTGTGGACAATTACTTTGACCATGGCGATATCGACCCCAGCACCTACGCGGGCAACTTCATCTGGCTGGAGGATTTCCCCAAGGAGTTCCTGTGGTACGTCAAGAAGGTGGCGAGGCAGGATAACAACTTTGGGGGCTGGGATGCGCTGTTGACCATCAACTCGCTCCGGAGAAGTTTGGTCGTCGCGGTTATTGCCAAAGTGCTGGAGACGTGGATTTTCGATGACTTGTTCTTCGGTGCCGAGGATGACCAGATTCTCATGCTGGAAACCCAGGATAGGGGATTACTTGCGTCGGAAGGTTAGTGATTTTTTTTTTTGGGGGGGGGGGGGTTAAACCGCTGAATGTTCGTTTTGGCCGTTCGCTGACATGTTTGGTAAAAAGGATACCGACGGACCGACATCCGCGCCCGCACCGTCCGCGCAGCCCTTCAGGATCAAACGCTGACTCCCATGTTCTGGCCCTGCGTAGATCATCTCAGCGTTCAGCTTACAGCTCTACTCTCCCCTCTGCTACGCGTCATGGACAAGCACTTCCCGGCGAGCAACGAGAACTCCCTTCGGAGTTTCCACCAAGACATCCACGCCATCGTGAGCGAGGCAGGGTACTTCTCCATTGCCCGCTCGTGGTCCAGCGACATCTTCCGCTTTTCTACCCCTTTTCTCGGCCAGAGCTGGGACCTGGACCAGGCACACTTTGACGATGGCCCCTGGAAGCTATCCAAGGCGATGGCAGATACAAAGTACCAGGTGGACCTTGAGATGTACCAAAGAGCCAAAGAAGAAGCCGAGAAGGCGATTGCCGTACAAGAGCGCGTCCAAAACAAGATAGTCAACGACAGAGCAAAACGGCGTGCCGAGTCGATTGATTTGGCCAGGAACTTGGAGGCTCTAGGTGCCGCAGTCGAGCGGGAGCGCGCTGGGCTTTTGGCAGCAATAAACGGTGAAGGCGCGGCGAGAGCGGCGGTGGAAGCCGCGGAGAGAGCGAGAGATGAGAGGC
Organism: Cladorrhinum samala; assembly: GCA_033576145.1. NCBI lineage: Eukaryota > Fungi > Ascomycota > Sordariomycetes > Sordariales > Podosporaceae > Cladorrhinum > Cladorrhinum samala. The sequence continues at coordinate 73,212 of MU865056.1, read as the reverse complement.
GAGAAGTCGAAGGTCTCGACGGCGGCGCAGATGGTAACGGGCAAGCTCGACAGCTCTCGGACGCAGCCACCAAAGCACGTCAAGACTACGAGCAGCTCAGAGCTAGCGGGAAGAGGCACAAAACCGCACTTGCTGCTGCCCTGCGCGCAGAAGACGCCGCAATAAACGCGATTGATATTATCGAAGAAAGATTTCTCGCAAGAAGCAGGGTCCAAGTTAGGGAGCACAATGCCGCCATCCAAATGGCAAAGCTGAGGATGGAGAGACCCAACATGAAGGCGGGGAGGCGACGAGACGATCTCGGAAGAGAAATCGCCGTCGAGCAGCGCGCGCTGAGGCGCGCCGAGTTCGATTACGCGGCGGCGAAGCTAAAGGCAGAGGAGCGAGTGAAGAGGGCGGCGGAGGAGCGCGTCCAGGCCGGGCGTGAGGCCGACTACCAAGCAGCGGAAGCCGCCGCCGCGAGGAGGGGGCCCCGGTTTCTCAGCTGGCTGCCCGGCCGCATGCCATGGTACAGCACTCCCATTCCAAAGGTCATCACGCTGCCTCCGCCCCCGACCCCGGAGTCTCGCTTGGCCAAAGTGCAAATATGTCTCTGGCCAATGCTGCAGCGATACTCGCCCGTCGGACCCATCGAGAAGGAAGGGGCCGTCGCCTCCGAGGGGGAAACCATCGTCAGGCTCTCCAAGGCTCAAGTCATCTATTACGCCGGCTTCCCCCAGACGGGCATGGAAGGACTCGAAGCCAACCCGACGCTGGACGCGTGGATCAAATCGAAGCGCCGACAGCGGCTCAGGGCCTGGCTCGTTCCTTTCCTCTGGGCCCTGCTCGTCTTGAGCATCTGGCAGGCGCTCCACTGGGTCGGCCGCAACTGGCTCCCCCCGCTCGAATCCGCGCTCAACTGGCTGGAAGGGCGGACTCTGCACGCCGTCCGGGGATTCATCGTCAACGGAATCGTCTTCACCATGAACACGGCCCTCAAGGGCCTCCAGGTCCTCCTGACGCTCGCCAAGCTGTTTGTGTGGCTCGTCTACGCCATCCGCAACTTTGTGATCAAGCTGTTCGGCGGCTCCCCGACCGGCCCCTCCACGGGGCTCAATTTCGCCCCCGGGGGGTGGCGGCTCCCCGAGCTCGACTGGAACGGTGCCAGGTTCGGGAGGATCGGCACGGGGGTCTTCCAGGTGCCCGCGTGGGCCGGAGGGAGGCAGATCGAGTACCCCCTGTACGGGAGGACGGACCCGGTGCTCGCCGAGGGCATCCGGAGGCGGCTGCCGGATATCCGCTGGCAGTGGCCGGCGCCGCCGCAGCTTGCCGCCTCCGGCGACTGGGAGTTTACCGGCTTGCCTTATCCCGAGTTCAGCAGGGACTCTTTCCGCAGGATGTGGCAGGCGCTGGTCGGCGAGCTCGTCTGGAGGACCTACCATATCGACATCACCTTGCGGTACCCTACTTATGGCAGCGCCCCTGCTACCGTTCTGGAGTTTTGAGCCTGTCGAACTACAGTCTCCTAAAGGGGGTTGGTTTTTTTTTTTATTTTTTTATTTTTTTATTTTTATATCTCCATATTCTATTCATCTGCCCACGTGTATCTCGTACCCAAAGTTACCAAAACCTATTCAAGTATCGTTTTCGTTCCAACAATATGTGTGTGTGCTCGTGTTGGATTTATTTCATGTGTCTCTTGCCTGACCATCAATATATATGCCACCCCATCCCCCCCCCCCCCAAAGTTCATGGGTTCAAGGCACGTAGTGAGCTCAAAGTAAATAGATAGATACCTAGACTAGGTACTTAATCCTAGCTCCCTACCTACCTGTCTAATTGTCACCGATCCCCTCAAAAAAAAAAAAAAGGAACCAATCAAGCCAACATTAAATCAAACCATATCAACAAAACAAAACCTCTCTCCAAGAATAACCAACCACTTTAGAAAAACACCCATTCCCACAAAAAAAAAAAACGGAAACCCTCTCCTTCTTTAATTCAATTCACATCGGACACCCAGCGCTCCGGTTCCAGCACCGGGGCGTCTACCCACCCTCCCCCTACCTCCCCCCACCACCCTCCTTCTCCCGAGTCTCTCCCCCTTCAAAGCCGCGCGCGTGGGTGGGTCTCTTCTCCGACATTTCATGCAGCAGGTAACGACCCGATGACACCTTAAATAATCAAGGCAATGCCTTGCCTTGCCTTGATTAATTACCCCAGCAGCCATCGGGTCGTCCCACTTACTTTACTTTTATGCTTCTTTTCCTTCTTTTTTTGTAACCTTTTAATACGTTACCTTGTAGCTGGGTACACCTACTTTAAAACTTAATAATACGTAACTAACCTTGATCGGATTTCCAGGCCTTGCCATTATGTTTGGGGAGGGGGGAGGGGCGTTTCTAGACGAGATAAGAGATACTTGAAAACATTATCCATAAATAAAAACACTAAAAGACAAAGAAGTTTGGCCATATTCTCCATCATCGCCATAATAACAATGTCTTTTTTTTTTACCCCATGATAAACAAGATAGGTAAAAAAAACAACCATTGAGTGTTTGTCGTTTGAGGTTTAGTAGTAATGGTTACTAGTAGTGTAGGTGTAAATATCTGAGCGACCCAAATAAAAGCTTGTGCTCAGCTCGTAAGTTATTTAGAAAAAAAAATTGGAATAATAAAGACACGGTTTGCCCGAAAAATCACCTGCTATAAATGCATCCCATAAAATAACAACAACAACAACAACCAGCCCGGTACCCTCCTCGTCCCATTTCATCATCATCTTTTGTTTTCCCTCGGCGGCTTTCTCCACCACGTGGATGGCGGAATGACCGTGTTCCTGCTGCTTGAAACATCATGTCTCGAGACCTGTAAATCCATAAAGATCACGGATACTCGGGAGACGCCGAGTCGACTAAGTTTTCTTGCCGAATCAAAAATATCTGCGCGCGCGATTATATAATGATGTACAATTAGAAATGTTCCTTCCAGAAGCGGAAGTTGACTTCGCGGGTGCTTGCCGCCTTGGCTGCCTTCTTGATGTCACGAGCTGTCGATTTGGTTAGTTTCAACTTCATTAAACAGAGTAGATAGATTGGGAAAAAAAAAAAAAAAAAACTTACCAGCTGCTGAGGGACCGCAGAAGTAGACACCGACCGTCGTCTTCATGCTGCCTTCAAGGCCATTGAGATAGGTCCGGTCAGTGATGCCGTCACGCATGCTGGTGAACATCTTGCTGAAGTTGGGGCGGCCAAAGTTTGTGCGAGCCTTGAGCTCGGTAAGCGGATCGATATCAGCGCCCACGCTGTTGAGCACAATGTTCTGGGTCATGTCCATGTCGAGCTTCTGGGTAAGGTAGGTGTGAATCTTGAGGAACTCAACGCCGCCGGAGCCGGGGATGCGGGCAGCGTTGGTCGATTGCTCCTCCAGAGACAAAAGCAGGGTCTGGAACCACTCGAACGAACTCGTGTCCTTGCAAACCCAGATGAACTCGACACGGCGGAGACGGCTTGGGGGATTCGGGCCGTTGCGCAGATGCCAGATGTTCTTGAGAATCGAAGCCCATGGGGTTACACCGATACCAGTTCCGATCAGGACGGCGATTTCGTTCTCGAACACATCCTCGGCCGGGGCACCATAAGGCCCATCAATGCGGAGGGAGGGCATTGCTTGTCCGTTTTGGAGGGCGACTTCGTACATGCCCATGGGGTCGACGCCCTCATAAAGCTTGCTCTGAGCACCACCGGCGCCGACAGCGTCACCGAGAGCCTTGGTGAAGTCACCGACCTGTCTGATGTGAACAGAGACGTAGGGATCCTGCGGGCAAGAGGTGATGGTGAAGGGATGCCATTGGTACTTGGATACCGACGGAACCTGGAGGAAGAGCCACTGGCCAGCCTTGTACTTGAAAGATGGCTTGTTGAACTGGATCTCAACGACGTCTGCTTACAGTCAGTTTTTCTATCCTGGTTATATTTTTTTTTTCGCACAAAAAAATCTTTTTACTCACCATAAGGATGCTTGATGACACGGGTGATCTTGGTCTCACGGATGGCACGAATCTCACGGTACAGTCGCTCAAGGAGATAGAAGCCACCTGTCCAGAGCTCCCATCTCCATCCCAAATACCCAATGCAGTGTTCCCAGTAATCCTTACCGGCAAAGGGCGAAATCGAGGCAGCGGTGTCGCGCACGAAGCAGCCAACCGTGTGGGTGTAAAGGCCGATGAAGAACGGGATGAACAGATGGTGCGTGTACCAGAACGTCTCGAAAGATTGCTGTCTGATGCGATGGTGGGCGGTCGTGTACATCAAGAGCATGCAAAGAAGCATGACATGCCCAGTCACACCACCGGGCTGGACGTAGTGAATCTGAACGGCCGTAACAGGACGAATTTGGGTTTTCTCGACATTATAGAAGCTGAGATGCTGTTAGTCGCGTTATTCGTTTTCCGGTTGGACCACATTAGAAAAAAAAAAAAAAAAAACTCACTTGACATAATGGGCAGCGGTGTGGATGATGGCGAACAAGAGCAAAGAGTAGGCGAGCTGTCTGTGCATCCAAATGTTCTCGTCGAGCGGGATGAACCTAAGCTTCGGTCTGAAAAACCGCATGATAGTTCTGCACACGGGCAGCAAAATGAGCATGCCATCTACACTGAGCACCAGACCTGCACCGCGAGACAGCCACACAGAGTATTCCAATGTGTTGAGGCCCGCCAAACGGGCATCAGCTGCTTGTTTCCACCTAAGCAGAACGACACGGGTTAGCAATTGATCTCGCAAAACCAACTTCCTCGGAACTGCTGGCAGGCGCATACCATCCATAGGCGAAAATACCCCAGTGGAATGTCCAGAAGAGGATATGAAAGAATATCTTCGACGCCGTAAGTTGTTTCTTCAACAACTCTACGAGCCCCATTTTGGCGACCGGTCCCTCCTCTTAACCCACTTAATAGTACTCGAACAACAACAACAAAAAACACAACTCGGATCCCCCGGAATGTCGACCTGCGACCTTAGCGACGTCGACTTGAAAGGTTCTCGTCGGTTTGGCCTCGACGGGTTCGGACGGAAACGGGTGAGCAGCGCAAAGGATCCCTATGTCGAGTTCCAATCACCACTCTATTCGTTCCTCCCAGATAATTAGAAACCTTTTGTTCCAAGTCGTGTGGCGTTATCCAAAAATTCCCAAAATTCCCAAAAAAAAAAGATATAAAAGAATAAGAAACAAAAAGAGGCCAGTATGAAACTAAAGCCCCGTATAGATAAATGAAGAATAAAAGAGCGATTCTGAGCCAGCAGCTTAATAAGAAAGGAAGGACAGGAAGGACGAGAGGCGCGGTCGGTGAGGAGACCTCAGTTTCTTTTACCTCGCCGAATGAGGGAAGTCAACGAGAGGTAGGGGAGGAGGGGGGAGAAGGAGTAAAGTTCGGAAGCGTGGGTGGTGGGAGGGTCATAAGAGTCGGCCCCAGCGCCTCAAGGGTACCCAGAAAAAAAAAAGGATGTGTGATGTAACAGCCTCTTTTCCCACAGACACAAACGACCAACAGGAGGGGTGGGGTGAAGAGGCAAGGCAAGGGGGGCCCGGCTCCGGCACGCAACCAAGCCGTGAGCCTTTCTTTTCTGTCTCCTTTCTTCTCTTGCTGGCTTTCCCAGATTCGGTCGGCAGTGAGAGCGACAGCGACCAGCTCTGAAACCTCTAGACTGGTTCTAGCAGCTGAGGTGCCGAGCGAAAAGGAGAGAGTGGATTGGCCGACGAGGATTGAGCAAACAGAGCAGCGAATGAGGGACGGCCTGGGAGATCAGACGTAGGAGCGGTTTCGCGGATGCTCAAGGCGTGTGTCAGGTTTTGGGCTTCTCGGGATGCCGTCGATGGGCCTGCTATCAGACGGGCAGCAGCACGGTGGCGCGAGACAGCAAGAAATCGAGACCAGAGCTGTTAGAGGCGCTTTGACCAGGGTGGACTTGGAAGCGACCCTGAGTGTTTCGTCTGTTGCAGGGGTGCGAGAGAGGTGCGAGCCGTGCCAAGGAGTTACAGTCGGGTCGAGCAGGACAGCGGATGAATAATATACTAATATGAGCTAGGGGATTATGTTGAAGACCTGATCATGATCTTCATACGAGAGTATGTCAGTCCTCAAAAGAGAGAGAGAGGGAAAAAAAAAAAAAAAGAGAAAAGCAGAAATCTGAAAAATCAAAAGAGGCGCCGCCCACGCACTCTTTCTAAGAATAGGATTGGACGCTGTTCGGTTGGCGGGCGCTGGACGGCACCCAGACTCCCTCCTTCAAGACTGCTTGTGGGCGCTTAAAATGCTGGGGTGCCGAACAGCTGCATCGAACTGGATTTGTTCCAGGAGAATGCCACGCCACGCTAAACGCAATCGGGCCATGTGGCACACAGAGGCCATCTTAACACTGTTGCATACCCGCCAGGGGCAGCTACCCAATCAGCAGCGCCATGGCTGCGGGAAATGGGGCTGTCTAAGTCTGAGAAGGAACTAGGTAAGGTAGCCGCCAGGTGCTTGATCCCATCACAAATAGCGTTCTGAAAAGAAGAGAAAAAAGCATCTGAGTGTCGGCGATTGACATCAATCTTGTGACGTGATGGACCTGGATTTCAATCACAATCTTGGCTACCATTCCACTACTTTTTCGGGAGCCAGAAATCTCATCACAAGAATCGGCCCACGTTGGCTGTGTCGTCTGAACATTCTGCCCACCTTGGTCGGTCCATCTACCCATCTCGGCCATTTTATCAGGCCTAATCGGCTGTTGTGGTTGTCTGAAGCTGCCTTGATGGTTCGGCGTCATTGCGCTTCTCTTACGAGTTACGAGTTAGACTTCCAATACAGTCAGCATAGTTTAGGTAGACAAACAGTCCTTAAGCACCAAATTGCAGATGCCACGGGCTGTATCGATTTGTTTCGATAGCCTTGGCTTCCGAATGCTAAGAATAATCAAGCATCACTCAGCAGGCCGTGGGCACAGCAGCCATCCGAAAAGATAACCTCTCCGATGCCATTTCGACTCTGATCTCAGGGGCGACGCCACGGGGCACAGACAGAGCGCATCTCGAAACTGGCCGTTGATACGTCCGCGACTGCCGCCGGCCTGGATGGTTGGTCGGTTGGATGCGGCCGGTCCGGTGATCTGAAGTTTGCTGCTCCTTCAGACATGGAACAAACCCCCCATGGGTTGTGATGGCACACATGTCCCTTTGCGGAGAAATCCCATGCTGATCTCGTATGGGCATTTCAAAACTCCCTGATGCGCGGATCCATTTTGAAGATGAGGCTTTCGGTGCATCGTCGCCGCCAGGTTTCCATCGTCGAGGTCCAAGATCCCCCCCAGCTTAGCCGTCCTTCTCAAACAAACTAGTCTGCAAAAGGTGCAACCGAGCCAGGAATGCAACCAAGACACGCATAAGCAATACTCGTGGATAGGTTGGTGGCGTCTTGATCAGACGTAGGATGAAAATAGCGAGAGCATCGTGAGGAAACTATAGCCCGCATCGTGGTCTTTGAAACGATCCATCCCCTGTGTTGTCGTCAAAAATTCCAAGGGGTCGGTGAGCCGGTTTGATGTTGAGATTCGTGAAGGGTAGGACATGGCGGGGAGAGAGACGGCCCTTGCTCGGTTATCCACGATGGAAGTTGTGTCCAAAGTTGATCGGGGAAGGAGGGTGGTCCCATCGGGGAGCGTCGGGGTGTTTGGGTGACGTGTTGGGGTGAGGGGGTGGTGTCGAGGAACGCTCGAATAAGTGTGTGCTGCTGTTCCTGCGAGGTCAACATTTCCAAACTCCCACAAATCCTCACCCTCAGATGGTCAAAACAAACGATACGCGAATTTCAATGATGAAAGAGATCAAAGTAAATCTGGAAAGGAGAAAATCCACGCTTTATGTATAAGCTTGTTTTACTGGCCATCCCAGTTTGCCATGGGCACACCCTCTTAGTATGTATGTATCCTGGCCAGGAGGTCGCCCTCGACGATCCGGGTCCTGCCGCACGTGGGGAATCGTACGATTTTTTTGAACGCAGTCCAGGCCTGATCACACTTGGATTTCAGTCTCGTGGCGCTGCATATCTGGGTATAAAAGCTACAGGTGCCCTCTTGACCTTTTCAAAAGTCTTGATTGAGGGCTTTGAAGTCATGGCCGAAGCACACATCATCGCCGGACACCGACAAATGGAAGGCCTGCTGCCAGGTTGACGAACATGAGTTAAGACCGGAAGCTGAGACAAATCGAAGATAAAGATACCCAGCTTCAATTGAACATTACTCGGCCTGGCCTTTTATTTGAGAATCGGCCTTCGACTGTGAGAGTCCAGGAAACGTTGAGTCGAGAACTACCATCTGGGTAGCTTGACATGGTCTCTCAATTGAAGTTAGAGAGCATCTTGTCGTTCAGGTTGCTGTCGTACGCCTCTGTTATCATCAGCTGCCGGGGGCCATCAAACCACACGGGGATGGACGATAACAGACACTAAAGATAGATACTGGACTCATGGACTCGTAAACACATTCAGTACCACCTCAATTGCGCATGGGAACGTTGGCTCGTTGAAATGACGGGTTCCAACGCTGAAAGAGTGTCAGATTGGCAATTTCAAGAGCGTAATTAAGACTTCTGTGCGCAACTCTCGAATCTCAATTGATCTAGATGATTCAATTGAGAAACCTTGCTTTGAGGTAAAAAGGTATTCTGTAAACCTGGAACCCATCCTGCTGCAAGAACTTGGGGTCTGTTAGTGAGGGGGGCAGTACAGACCGCTTCAACATGGAAAGAATCGAGATCCACTAACAGCATCCCGTTGGCTCGTTCGAACAGTGGCTGAGCTTGACCTCTGGCACGTTTTTGCATACGAATCTTGTGGCGCGGCTGGGAACGAACGAATCCGCTCGGCTCTCTGGTTGGCTGTTTCCCCTCCGCTGCAACAGAGTTCGAGCCACAAGGCCAGCCAGCAGCAACTTACCCCACCAATTTTCGGCAGGCTTTCGTCACCGACAGGGCCACAGTAGCGAGCGATCAGGCACCGCCTGTCATAGTCCGGGATTGGATCCTCTGGTCCTGTGGGAAAAGGAGGCAAGACAACCCGAACGTGAAAAGCGACGGGGAACTGCCAGGAACCGAGCCGCGCGTTCGCCTACACCTCTGCTTCGAGAAAGAAACCTGCTTCTTCAGAGCCATACCGCCATCTATCCGCTCAACACGCCTTCGAGGTTTACTGTTTTATTCCCCTGAAGCCTTCAACCAACATAAGCCATTGCGCCGTCCCCGTGTGTGATTATTGTTATTGGAGTCGCATTTGCATGAGACGCACACCATGGTCAGCAAATCCGCTCCCTGCCCACTCTTCTTCAGCATGACTGACCGCCGTAATGTGATCGCAGGGCGTAACGCGACGCGCAAAAGACAAGGCTGCGCGGGCCGAACGCTCTGCTGGCGGAGCCGGCCAGGGCGGCTCGAGCAAGCCCAAGAAAGCCACCTTCGATACGGGCAAGAAGAAGGAGATCGGAGTGTCGGATCTGACGCTGCTGCGGACCGTGTCGAACGAGGCGATCAACGACAACTTGAAGCAACGGTTCGAAGGCGGCCAGATCTACACATACATTGGCCATGTCTTGGTTTCGGTCAACCCCTTTCGCGATCTCGGAATCTACACCGACCAGGTCCTCAACAGCTACCGGGGGAAGAACCGTTTGGAGATGCCGCCGCACGTCTTCGCCATTGCCGAGTCGGCCTACTACAACATGAAGGCGTACAAGGACAACCAGTGCGTCATTATTTCCGGTGAATCCGGCGCTGGAAAAACCGAGGCTGCCAAGCGCATCATGCAGTACATCGCGAACGTCTCGGGAGGGGAGTCGGGGGATATCCAGCAAATCAAGGACATGGTCCTCGCCACGAATCCTTTGCTTGAATCTTTCGGTAACGCCAAAACGCTGCGCAACAACAACTCGTCACGTTTCGGCAAGTACTTGCAGATTCACTTCAATGCTCAGGGCGAACCCATCGGTGCCGATATTACCAATTACCTGCTCGAGAAGTCGCGTGTCGTCGGCCAGATCCAGAACGAGCGCAACTTTCACATCTTCTACCAATTCACCAAGGGCGCTTCCCAGCACTACCGCCAGACATTCGGCATCCAGAAGCCAGAAACATACCTTTATACTAGCAAATCCAAGTGCCTCGACGTCGACGGAATCGATGACTTGGCCGAGTTTCAGGACACGCTCAATGCTATGAAGGTTATTGGCCTTTCGCAAGCGGAGCAGGACAACATTTTCCGCATGCTGGCGGCCATTCTCTGGGCGGGAAATCTGGTGTTCCGTGAGGATGAGAGCGGTTATGCCGCTGTGTCGGACCAGTCGGTTGTAGACTTCCTGGCCTATCTGCTCGAGGTCGACCCAGCACGGCTCGTCCACGCCATTACGATTCGCATCCTGACACCGAGAAACGGCGAAGTGATCGAGTCTCCTTCAAACGTGGCCCAGGCGACGGCGACGAGAGACGCTTTGGCCAAGGCCATCTACAACAACTTGTTTGACTGGATTGTAGAACGTATAAATCAGTCTCTCAAGGCTCGCCAGGCCACTACCAACTCTATTGGCATTCTCGATATTTACGGTTTCGAAATTTTCGAAAAGAACAGCTTCGAACAGCTCTGCATCAACTACGTAAACGAGAAGCTTCAGCAAATCTTTATCCAGCTTACTCTCAAGGCCGAACAAGAAGAATATGCGAGGGAGCAGATCAAGTGGACCCCTATCAAGTACTTTGACAACAAAATTGTGTGCGATTTGATCGAATCGGTCAGACCTCCAGGCATCTTCTCTGCCATGAAGGATGCGACCAAGACTGCCCACGCCGACCCAGCAGCCTGCGATCGCACCTTTATGCAAAGTATCAACGGAATGACGAATGCTCATCTGACACCCCGTCAAGGTAGCTTCATTATCAAGCATTACGCTGGTGATGTGTCATACACTGTTGATGGCATTACGGACAAGAACAAGGATCTTCTGCTCAAGGGCCTCTTGAACATGTTTCAGGGCAGCCAGAACCAGTTCGTCCATGCCATCTTCCCCAACCAGGTAGACCAGGACAACCGGAAGCAGCCACCAACCGCCGGCGACAGGATAAAAACCTCGGCCAACGCGCTCGTGGATACTCTGATGAAGTGTCAGCCCTCTTACATCAGAACCATCAAGCCCAACGAAAACAAGTCGCCAACCGAGTATAATGTGCCAAACGTTCTCCATCAGATCAAGTACCTCGGTCTTCAGGAGAATGTACGCATCCGACGGGCTGGTTTCGCATATCGTCAGTCGTTTGAGAAATTTGTCGACCGCTTCTTCTTGCTCTCGCCCATGACATCTTATGCCGGCGAGTATACTTGGGAGGGATCTTACGAGGCTGCCACAAAGCAGATTCTCAAGGACACGAGCATTCCGCAGGAAGAGTGGCAGCTCGGTGTCACCAAGGCGTTCATCAAGTCGCCCGAGACGCTATTCGCTCTCGAGCACATGAGAGATCGTTACTGGCACAACATGGCGACCCGCATCCAGCGCATGTGGCGTGCGTACCTGGCGTACAGAGCAGAGGCAGCAACGCGCATTCAGCGTTTCTGGAGGAAGAAGCGCACTGGTGCCGAATACCTCCAGCTCAGGGACGAGGGACACAAAGTACTCCAGGGCCGCAAAGAACGCAGAAGCATGAGCATCCTTGGTTCTCGCCGCTTCTTGGGCGACTATCTGGGTATCAACGCAAGCCAAGGCCCTGGAGCACAAATCCGCAAAGGCATCGGTCTGTCGAGCAACGAGAAGGCCATCTTTTCTTGCCGCGGAGAGATTTTGGAGGCAAAGTTTGGACGATCCAGCAAGGCGAGTCCCAGGATTCTCATCGTCACAACCAGCAAGTTTTATGTCGTCGCGCAGGTGCTTGCACAGAACCAGGTGCAGATGGTGGTTGAAAAATCCTTCCCGCTTGGTTCCATCAAGTTTATTAGCACATCCACGAGCCAGGATGACTGGTTTTCGCTTGGAGTTGGGTCGCCGCAGGAGGCGGATCCTCTACTCAACTGCCTGCTCAAGACGGAAATGTTTACCCAGATGAAGCATGCCATGCCTGGTGGTTTCAACCTCAAGATTGGCGAGACCATCGAGTACGCGAAGAAGCCAGGAAAGATGCAGGCGGTCAAGGTGTTGAAAGATGCCCCAACAAAGGTAGATTTCTACAAGAGCGGTGCCGTGCATACCCAACCGGGCAACCCCCCGAATTCCGTCTCCCGGCCAACACCCAAGGGCAAACCGATTCCTCCGAAGCCCATCACAAAAGGCAAGCTCATCAGGCCCGGTGGACCAGGCGGAAGACCCGCACGGAATACGCCGAACCGCAAACCCGTGGCTAGGCCAGGTGCAGCTGCCACTCCGGCAGGCATTCCGGCAGGCATTCCGGCAGCCGCTACTTCAAGGCCGGTTCCTACGCCCCGGCCGGTACCCCAACCCCAAGCTGCCGCAACAACTTTGCCCACTCACACCCGGCAGCTGTCAAACACCTCTGCTACCCGCGCCCCCCCTCCGCCGCCGCCCGCTGCTCCTCCAGCGAAACCCAAGATGCAGGCAAAGGTGCTGTACGACTTTGCAGGATCCAAAGAGAACGAGTTGTCGGTCAAGAAGGACGAAATCATTGAGATTGTACAGAAAGAGAATAACGGTAAGCTTTTCCCGTTTCCCCCGCTCGCACTTTTTATGGACATGTGTTAACTGTGTATATCTAGGTTGGTGGTTGGCCAAGGGACCGGATGGTCAAGCCTGGGTTCCTGCAGCATATGTGGAGGAGATCGTTGCCGCCCCCGCGGCGGCACCCCGCGCGCCTCCTCCACCACCAGCGAGGCCAGGTGCGCCTCAACCACCCGCAAAGCGCCCGGTTGCGAACAAGAAGCCCGCAGCTCTGCAGGCTAGAGACTCTGGTATGAGTTTGAACGGTTCGGATAGTAGCCGAAGCAGCACTCCTACCCCGAGTTTGGCTGGAGGGCTGGCTGAGGCCTTGTTGGCGAGAAAGCAGGCCATGTCTTCCAAGAAAGAAGAGGATGACGATTGGTAGGATTTCTGAGTTCTCAGTTACGTTTTTTTCTCGTTTTTACCTTGTTCTTTGTCTCTTGTCTCGTAATTTTGAATGGTCCCACAAGGGCGGACTCTTTTTTTTTTTTTTTTTTTTTTTTATGAATAGATGGTATTACAAAAAAACTGTCTGTTTCCCGAAGAGGAACACTGCGAAGCCGTTGAACAAGAATGTGGGAGGAAAGCTTGTTGTTTGGAATTTTGAGTTTCACCCGCGAGATTGGTATATCTGATATAGAGTTCAAGCAGCCAGCGTTAAATGGAATACGTAGCGGGAAAAATAAAAATAAAAGAGGCAAAAAAAAAAAAAGAAACAAGAAGGGAGCCGAAGCGTTTACGTTTCCTTTGGGGGGGGGGGGGGGGTTCCCAGTTTATTATCTAGACGGATGGAACTTTCTTTGCGTTACCACAATATATATGTATATATATATATATAAGTACTTGGGCAGAGTAGCATTTCCCGTTCCTTTTATTATTTAAAGATTATTCTACTTAACTAAGTTTCCTTCCTTATTCTTCATCTTGCCTCGCGACGGCTCTCCTCCTTCGTAATAGCTCGGCAAGAGGTACATCATCGTCGACGCCCACAGTTTCCTCCTCGGCTTCCTCGTCCACTCCAAAATCACGCAACCTCTCCCCTTCAGAGTTCTTCCACTCAGACTTGCTGACGAACTCGTAGCCTTCCCTTTCTTCTTCTTCTTCTTCGTCCTCTTCGAGCTCGGCTATTATCCCGCCCCTGCTCTGGCTCTCGAGCATCTTTGCTCTCCTCCTGCGTTCCATGTCCTCCTTTTGCCGCCGCGCGAAAGCGGCCTTGATGTCCTCCTGCCCTCCGTATATGCTGTTGCTGTCATAAATCATGGCCACCTCTTCCTCCCTTATCCTGGCTTCGGCCCCGGGCCACCCTCCCCTCTTGGCCTGCCTCGCCTTCTCCGGGTCGGGGGGCGGCCAGAGCCCCGGGAGGTCGTTGAAGCCGTTCTCTTCGTATTCCCACCCGACGCCCCTCTGCGATTTATCGGCGGCGAGCCTGGGGCCCCCGCCGAAAACGGGCAGGACCCAGCGGATCGGGTTCGAGGTGCCCATGGCCTGCGACAGGTTCTTGAAGAAGCCCAGGTCGTAGGGGAACTCGATCCGGGACAGGAGCTGGTCGCCGGCGCCGGCGGCGTCCTCGGCCGACCAGAACTCCGAGGAGGCGGATTCGTACGGGTCGATCCTCGACATGGCGGACTCGTGCCGCTCAATCTCCCAGTCCTCTATCAGGGTCGTGTTGAACAGGGCCGACTTGAGGGTCGTGAAGGTCAGGATGGAGAGGAGGAAGATGGTTGTGAGGCTCGAGAGGGTCAGGAGCGTGACGGAGATCAGGGAGGAGACCGAGGGGCCGAGGTAGGACGGGAGGGAGCGCGAGGCCCAGATGGCCGAGAGGCGGAGGGAGAGCAGGTGGAGCAGGTAGAAGAGCGTGAGGACCGTGTAGACGAGGAAGCGGAGAAAGTAAGGGAAAGTCTGCAGGGAGACGCAGTTGCCCGTCCAGGGACAGTGGTGGTCCATTTTGGGGATGCAGCGGCCGCAGTGCCGGCAGTGGTGGGCCCGCGGGGGTTTGGGGAGGGAGCATTTTTTGCACCATCGTTTTTGGGCGCCGGCGGCTTCGTTCGGGGTTGAGGAGGGACGGAGCGAGGGGTCAGCTTCGGCGGCAGCGGACGAGGCGGGGAAGACGAAGCGGCCGGGATCGATGGTGCAGGCTTGGTAGTAGGTCCACCAGAGGATGAGGAGGAGGACGTTGAAGGTTATCGATTGCCGGCGGGTCAGCGGGCCCGGCTCGAGGTCTGGGGAGGTCGCAAAGAGGTATTGTGAAAAGTAGCCTTGGAAGGCTATGATGAGGCAGACGACGGGGATGTAGAGGATGTGTAGCCCCTTTGTGGAGGGGCCGGTTTGCGGGGAGCTCATAATCGGACAGAGTTTATTATTCGGTCCATGAGATAGATGGGTTTCGTCGTGGGCGTGGGTAGCGTTGGGAATCGTTTGTTCAGAGCTGGATGCGGAATTCGTGGTTCTGTTGGTCGGAAGCTGCTGATGTGTGTGAGAGTGTGGTCCAGAAGTTGTGTAATTTACCTAGATAGACTAGCAAAATTGTACATGGTTGCAGTAGATACAGACATGTAAGCAAAAAGGTGCTTTACGCGTTGGATGCTGGCCAACAAGACGCGAATGAAATGGCAGCAACGTCACGGTGAAGCCAGGAAAGGAAAATAGGACGGTACTTGATTCTCAGGCGAGGTCCTGTGCCAAAGAAAAGTACCCATTTATCAGATTCAGGGGCTAAAAGTGGAGTGGCTCTCCTAAATGGCAACCCCCCCCCCCCCCCAAAAAAAAAAATTGCCCGTTGCTTTCAGATCAAGCCTAATCTGGCGACAGGGGGTAACACCTCCCATTGCTTAATGCCACTGACCGACCGGTCATGTTGTCCGAGGTCCTCTGACCTTTGCATCTTCGAGACGATCTTTCACGACTCATGACGCTTTCTATTTCAATTATAAACGGGTAAATAATAATTAATTGCTGTATGAACGACGCGACAAATGGGATTTTTTATTTTGTTTTTCCAGTAATACTATGTCAAGCCAGCTCACGGCCTTTTGGTAAGACAAAAACAAATACACCCCAAAACATCGATCCCAGAACATCGATCCCCACGGGGGACGATGTATGTTGATGCAGGTGCTAATCTCGGGTCAAAGTGCCGTGACGTCGTTTCTCTGGCTCATTCACAGCCTGGAGGGACATCAAATCATTGGTGGGTTTCCAAAAGTTTGATCGGTTCAAATGCAGGTTTCGCTTGCTGACACTTCAGTTATCGATGGAAAGAACAACCACGACTCTCATCTCTGCTCATCCTCCTCATTGCGGGGGTTGCATCATATGCCATCAGCTATTTCGCAGACTGGCTGCCGGGCGCAAATGGCAGGTACGACGATGAATTGGGGCCCCTGAAGGGTGCTCGCGCAAACTCCAATCTGAACCTGCCGAGAAAGCCAAGGAGGTACTTCCTCCTTATCTTGGTCGTATGCATCGTTGTGCGATTCGAGGCCTTCCACAGGGTCACTGTAGACTTGCAGTGCTCCAAGTCCGGCATAGAGGTCAGCCGATCCCCCCCTCCATTGGCACAGCTCCTAGGTGACATGTTATTGACTTGGTTTTTATTTTATTATTATTTTTGGGCGGGTTTCTAGGCACTGTTACCATTGGCTATTCTTGCTTATGAGTATATGCCCGGTCGGTTCCCTCGGCCTGCTGCCAAAGATCCAAATGACCCCGAGGAGTTTGCAAAGACCATGTTTGACGATATTGGTGACTGGTTCACCGATTCCAGAACTACCCTCGTGTCTGGTACTCTCCTCCTCTCCTGGGGTGCCTACCTCGCTTCATCGCTCGAACCCAGGTCAACCTTCCTGTGCTCCACCCATGACAGAAGTTTTTCGGTCGTCTTTGCGCAGCTGTTCGGGCTCGGCTTGGATGCCGCCATTGCCATCATCATATGGCGAATTCTTGCCTGGGCGCGGACAACCAAAAGTCGACTGAGGACCTTGGCTGGGATCCTGGTTGCTTCCTCGGCCGGCACGGGTCTGATGTACTGGATGTCGCCGTCTCTCTGGCCCGCGGGGCCTTCCAACTTCCAGTTCAGGGGTGTGGGCAGCTTGTATTTCTTCGACATTGTCGTTGATGGCCTCACGCTGGGCGTCTTCCTTGTCTCCACCAGCTTCCTCGCAACCGAGGGAACGGCCTTGTCGTTTGTAGGCGTCATCACCTTCGTGGTGGGCTTGGTCTTGGGACTCCAAAGAGCTTGGCTCGTCGGGACTTGGGAGAATACCTCACCCACGTCGACTTACTTCGCGCTGCTATTTCTCTCTGTCGGTTTCTCCCTGTTCATTTACGCAAACAACCTCAACTCGGTCGTCTTTTTGCATCGGGCTTTTGTTGTTTTGCTGCTCGTTATCTTGGCTCTCGCAGCCACGATTTACACCCCAATCAAAGCATCAAGGCTCCTCGACGGCCACCCACTCTCAAAAGTCATTTACGACTCGAGAGTTGGAGCCGACCGATGGCTGCGTTATGCCGCACAAAGCGATTCGCTTCCCGTTGCCGTTCAAGAATACCTGGAGCGCCACAATGGAAGGGACCCCCCCGCAAAGTTCGACGTATGGTATCAGTTTGCCAAGGACCACAAGTCCCCCATCCTCGATCACTTTGCTCAAATTGAGAATGACATTCTTCCTTTTTGGGGTATGGCGCCGTCCAAGATAAGGGAGGGCATTCGGAGGGCTGTAGACGAGCCGGATGTGGCAATGCTCAAAATCCACAACGGTACTGCCAAACACAACCTGGGTCCGGCGAACGCATACAGGCTTGTGATGGAGGAACTGGTCAACCTGGTCCAGCCCTTTGCCGAGCACCTTCCAGACATGGAGCTCGCCATCAACATGGATGACAGGCCGCGGGTTCTCGTTCCGCTCGATGACGTTAGGAGATACAAGGCCGCCGGTCAACGCAAGCGGTTTTCGAAGCTGTTCCCAAGAGACGTGGGCTTCCCCGAGGATATGCCCGAACCAAAGCTTGCACCCGTTGGCCCCGATGCGCAAAGAAATTACCTACCAGTCACAGCCCTCCGGGAAATGACAGCTCTGACCTGCCCGACCGGCACCGCCGTTCGGTCCGGCGTTCACTGGGACATCCGGGACATCTGCGAATCATGCGTCAACCCGCAATCGACCGGCCAGTTCTTGACCAACTGGCCTCTCTCCCAGAATATCTGCCATCAATCTGACTTGCTCCGGCTCCACAGCTTCCACATCACACCTGCCGAGCTGCGGCCCACGCAGGAGCTCCTACCAGTCTTCAGCAGAAGTAAGACAGACAGCTACAGCGACATCCTTCTGCCCCTCCGCCGCATCACGGAGCCTCCGGAGCCCAACACCAAAAGCTTCGATGACAAGATCAAGAAACTTTACTGGCGTGGCAAGGTGGACCGTCTCTGGTCAAGCCGTGAGCTACTCCGCGGCGGCCAACAAGAACGCCTCGTCCACACAGTCAGCGCGTCGGTATCAGGCTCGGAAAAGACTAGCGTTCTTCTCCCAAGCCGCAGGAACCATGAAAAGTTTGACTACCAAGAAGTCTCCACCAAGGACCTCAACGCGGCGCTGCCCATCGACGTTGGGTTCAGTAGTTACAGCGCCTGCCGCCCCAACAGCGGTAATAACTGTGACCTGGTCCGCCACGACGATTTCGGCACCAGGGTTGACGGCGAACTTTTGAACCACCAGTACGTCATGTGCCTGGACACAGACCACGGCCCCTCGCGAGACGTTTTGAGCGTCGTGCGCTCGGCGACCGTGCCGTTTTATGCATCAGTGTTCAAGGAATGGTATAGCGAGAGACTTCTGCCGTGGGTCCATTTCGTTCCTGTGGATTT
This sequence comes from Cladorrhinum samala, assembly GCA_033576145.1. Taxonomy (NCBI): domain Eukaryota; kingdom Fungi; phylum Ascomycota; class Sordariomycetes; order Sordariales; family Podosporaceae; genus Cladorrhinum; species Cladorrhinum samala. Next base: position 54,646 of record MU865056.1, on the reverse strand, counting down.
GAGATTTCATGGTTTGCATTCGACGCTAGCGTACTTTACTGGGATTGAGAAGAAACCCGAGTATAAAATCAATGGGCGGGAGGTGGAGATGAAGGGAAGGGTGGATAACGGGAAGTGGATTGCGGATCAGGGAATGCAGTGGGCAAGCAAAGCGATGAGGAAGGAGGATATGCAGGTTTATCTGTTTAGGTTGCTGCTGGAGTGGGGGAGGGTGATTGACGACAAGAGGGATGAGACTGGCTTTGTTTTGTCTTGAGGTTACAAGATGCTGCTGTGGGAGTTTGAATATGGGAAGAGGGTTGGGGATGTATATTTGTGTTGTGTGCTGGAGATGACCCCATTCAATAATTGTGTATAAATTGTATTCTGATATATCGAAAAGTGTTTTGTTTGTTTTCTATCAATAGCGAGGATGAAACGACAATGTCAGCCTAGTGGTCAGGTGTAGATAGCATCTCACGAATGCGGTCCCATACGGTGTTTAAACGAGCTAACATCGTAGGTTTACATGATCCTGCTCGGTGGTGAACGAGGAATCGGTGGTTTTGTGGCTAATATTGAGTGGATGAAATCGAAATCTTACGCTTACCACAATGATAGCAGAAAATGCTAATGATTAGCAAAATAGGACAACCGTGTTGCGGTCAGTTTGGGACACGGGCTTATCTATAACCCACTCATCCAAGATAATCTTGCGCAAATGCGAAAGTCAACCTGCCAGGTGAGATGGTTCGGGTGGGTTCAGGGGGGGTGGTGATGACTTCATTAGGGCCAGATGTAATCTCTCACCCATAAACTTTGCTGATTACGGTGGGGCAGGAGGATTATATATTCAATCAGGTGGTTGTCCTGCTCGTGGTTAAATTTGGGTTTATGGGAGTTTATTTTAGTTTTCTTCTGTTTTTGATTTTTTGCATGCAGAAAGATATGAAAAGGGATGCAAAAAACCTAATCAGAACGAATTTAAAAAAAAAAAGAAGCTTTTGGTGGATCTTTTGCTGGGACTCCTTTGAATATAAATTCCTGCCCTCCTTCCCTCTCCTGGCCGACTTTTTTCTTCTTCATCCATCGCCCTCTCAACTTCCATCAACAACATTGACGACATCGACAACAACATCAACATCATCGACGACATCGACGACAACATCAACAATATCAACAACATCAACAACATCGACGACATCGACGACAACACCGACCACTCTATCGACGACAACCATACCGACGACAACAATACCGACGACAACATCGACTACTCTACCGACGACAGCCATACCGACGACAACATCGACGACAACCCGATCGGCGGCCACATCGACGACAACGACAACGACCCCCGCTCCCAGTTCTTCCTTTTTTTTTTTTTTCTTCGAAACCTGTTTCGAAGTTCTTTTTTTTTTTTTTTTTCATGGCCAATGTCGAAGACATTGGCCATGTTGGGCGGCGAAAGTCGGACTCTGCAACCTCCACGTTGGTGCCGCCTGGGAACAACTGTCATTCCTTCCTTTCGGGATGGGATGATGGAAGCCAGTGCAGAGACGCAAAACAACTTGAATAGAAATAAAATTTAAAAAGTAATTTATTTCTCTCCTTTCTTCAGATTGTATAACTTTAAATATCCATGATATCAGTTAGTTTTATATTCTTGTAAGGAAAGTAGTAGAAGATGACAATAATTTAATACGAACAAAGTTTAACAACATTTGAGCCTTGACCTCAAAACATTATCATGTATTGCATACATCCAAGATTCGTTCACAAAAATTCCATTAGAATCTTGATTATGTGTTCCTCGTTTGAATCTGATAGACGGCTTCAGCATCCTCGACAGAGCGGGCATCAAAAACTATTTCTTTCCCTTTAGGGGGCTTCAAGGATGGCATCGTTATAGCGTCTTGCTTGTGCCCCTGGCTCCACGGAGGATATCAACGTTCTCCTTCATGCAAGGTACTAATTAATTATGCCGACAAACGAGGATTATTCTTTTTGGTTGTGTGAGCCACGGTGTACGATGGGGTTATGAGAGGCAATCAAAAATTATACAGTACATGAATGCGGTCGGGAGCCTGGGCCTGATGCTTTGAACTGGGGTCCTTATCTGCCCACTCTCATTCAGCCCTCTCTCTGTTTGACCACTTTGCAAATCCGTCGGGCTTTGGTGGAAAGCTTCCATTGCCGCTGACTCTTGCTGTCTATCTAAGCTTCCGCCACCGAGTGTGATTATGACGATGATGACGATGTGTTAGAAAACTTAGGACTCGGTATACTTCACGGATTTCCATTTTTTTTATTTTTTATTTATTTTTTTGTGCTGCGGGTATAGATAGCACCACGGTTCAATGTAAAGCAAAAGCTACTAGTACAGCGGGCCTTTATCCAAAGATAAAAACACAACCAATTTTTTCTCACAAGTTTGTACGTGCTCTTGGTTCATTTTATTTTTCAATCTAGACTAGCTAACCCATGATAAGCCCAAAAGTTTAATGACCGACAAAAAAAAAAAAAAAAAAAAAAAAGACTTTGGCATGTCTTGATAAGAAAACCGTCACTCGACAACAAACCCAAGTTGGATTATTACTCGCCGCCCGCAGCTTTATCCGTAATATTTTTTTTTTTTTTTATCTTTGGCATAGGGAAAGAATTTCGAAAATTTTGTCCTACTCCCCGCCTCGAGATTTTTTTTTTTTTTTTAAAAAAAAAAGTTTCTTTTCTCGAACCGTGGATTATTTTGAGGATTTTGAGGGCAAAAAAGAAAAAAAAAAAATTTGGAATGGAAAAGTAAAAAAGAAAAGAGAAGTGGTGGGAAAAAGAGTTGTATACAGCGGAACGGATACAAGAAAGTAAATAAAACAAAATAATAAATAATAAATAATAAACGATATTAATATAGGTTACCTATGCAAAAGTTTTGCTTTGGGTAAGGTATAAAAATCGTCCCCGAGTCCAAAAGATTTTTTAAAAAGTACCTACCTATCCTAGGTATTCAGAAAAAAAAAAAAAAAAAAAAAAAAAAAAAAAAAAAAAAGAGGAAGTAGATAGGATAATTAAAAAGAAAATTCAGAACATTGGAGTGAAGAAATCTATCTAGATCAGTTAACGGAAAGAAACTTAAGAAAAACACCCCCAGCGTTTTAATTAGATGGAAACTTCTGCCAGTTATTTTTTACCTGTTTTAATTTTGATGACGAGAGAAAACAAAAATGGTTACAAATGTTGATACACGTATATTTCTTTCAAATCAGAGGAGTCATTTTTCTTTTATGAGGATTACGCTATTTAGAGGACTGAGTAAAACGGGAAGGTAGGGCTAGAATAGACGGGGAAAAAAAAAAGGGGGGAAGACTCCAAATTATGATAGGGTTAGGGTCGCCCCCTTTTTTTTTCGTCCCGGACCTTGATGTACATACAGTACACCTCCACCATAGATAGTGAGGATCATGTTCATGAGCATAAATAATTAAATCAAGCCCCATGTTTAGATACTTTCAGGGTTTTTTTTTTGGATTTTTTTTTTCCAGCGGAAATGATTTTTTTTTTTTTTTAAAAAAAAAAGTTACAGCACATTTGACGGTTTGCTTCCGAAGCCTTGCTTGCCCCTCAGTCCGGTTTTCTCTGCATGATGCTCATCAGCTGAATGTGATTGAATGATGCCCAACTGAAGCTGCTAGCTAATATTGAAACTGAAGAATTCCATGAGATATTGAAAGTTACAAAGTAAGGAAAAATGGTATCATTACGAAAGAACAAGTTATATTATATTATATTGTGGATAATTTTATCAGTTCATCAGTGGTTTTGGTGACCGTCTCACATCAAGAAACAACCTTGAAGGGGGGTGGGGGGTGTTTCCATCTTCTTTGTTGTTTGCCACGTCTATAGACGAATTGAATAATAATAATAATAATAATAAAAAAAAACGGTTACGGGGTGAAAAATGTGAGACATGGAGAGCGGTTCCAGGGGAACACACAGTGGCGTCTTTGGTTTGGGGAAGGGTGTAGACAAGTTACCTAGGTAGGTTGTATGTAGGAGGTAGCAGCACACACACACACACACACACACACACACACACCAGGTATTATTGAAAAGAATAGATGAATAATAATCCAATCCAACCAAAAGGATTCATTCGTTTGGTTGGGTTGGAATGCAGTCTCGATTTTAAAATTGAAATAAAAAAAAATAAAAAAATATTGAGATGCGATAAACTTTTGAATTTCTCTCACTATATGCACTCACACATGAAAATAAATTATGAGATATATCATATTGAGTCTCTACCCGGCCGGGAAACATGGATTCCACTGAATGCATCTTTGATGTATGTAGGTATTCTTGGCCCAATCCCGCGGGTTACGGAAGGGCCCCCAGTTTCTTGGTTTCCCCGGGGATCGATGGCAATGAACATTCTTTGTGGCGTTTCTCGGAGAGGCGATTGATTAATTATTACTTGTGCATGCGTGTGTGAAGGAAGCGGGCCGCGTGGCGTTAGTACTCGGTAAACACACAAAGATGGGGGGGGGGGGGTAAAACGGTAAGGGGCTGCTGAAGTCTAGATTTTTGAATGTGCGAAATTTATACTACTGTAGCTCAAGCGAACAAAGCCGAGAGACAGTTGGGCGGGAACTCTTGTGAAACTGTGATGGCAATGCTACTGTACATACATATACATTTACATACTCGAAAACCAATCGAGTCAGACGATTGGACCTTCACTCAGCCCGCTTACTCGTGTCGTGCAAGTATGCATTTCACACCACCTTTGGGTGGCAGGGCTGACGAGATTGGTCCAGAACAAACATCAGGACACACACAAGCTGAACTTTTTGGCAAGGCTCGCTCCGACCTAAAACTGCACAAGGTGATGGGCAAACGAAAATAACTCCATCACGTCGCTTGGATTAAGCCATTGTTCGCTCCAGAGAGGCAAAGAAAGCCCAATAGTCTAAAGTTTTTATTCCGTAACCATCCGTCTATCAATCCGTCCATCCGTCTATCAATCCGTAAAGACCGCGAGCGCCAAGAAAAGCCCCCTTTTTGCCTATGGCACTGTGACCCTCTATCCAATGTGAGTACCCAAAACAAAAGAAAAACAAAAAAAATTCGGATCGTATAGTCGTAAGTTTTCCCAAATCACCCAATTGGCGCCGTTACCCTTTTTTCTTTCTTTCAAAGTCCCGCAATTCCCATAAATGTCCTGAAAAGAGAGCCTGCAAGACAGTGTTGACCCATCAAAAATGCGCCAAACCCGGGTCCCTGCCCAGTATAGTCCCCCGAATAGAAACACAAAAGAAATACAAACAAGCGCGATTCATCCTGGAAGCGCATCAAGTGTCCAGAAGAGAAAGTCTCGGTGTGGTATCAGGATGAGACTGAAGGCCAATTCACCTGACCTGGACTATACACCAAAAAAACGCCGACAATAGGAAACCCTCGTGGAGGAACACCTGCTGATCAAGAGCTATGAAGCGTCCGGAAGCCAGCGGTAATCAAGCTTCTTTTGCTGTCTTTAGAATCTGAAGGCGCGTTCCAGTAGAAAAGACCCTATATTTAAAAACAAAAACCATGTCAGTGCTGTGTACGAAAGGTGTCGGGGTTTGGTTCTCGACTCACCCCAAGACCCTTCTGCTTGCAAAACGTGGCCTTGATCTTGACCGTGTCCGGGTTGTCATAGCTGACGAAACCGCCATCACCACCGATACACTGGGCGGCTACCGCTCGTTTGTCAATTTGCTCCTTGGTACCTTTCCTAGGTAGTTGGCTGTACTCAAAAGACCCATCCTCGCCGCCCCCGCCCCTGTTTTTGTGGCCGGGACCCGTGACATGGAGGAAGCTCCTCCCAAATAGCGGAATACCCAGAAGTATCTTCTTCGCGGGCACCCCAGAAGCCATGAGGTACTGGACGCCTGAGGCGCCCGACGGCTCATCCTTGCTCATCGAATACAACTGGGCGTGATGGCCGCTCTTGTGGGTCCACGTGCCGAAGAAATCATAGGCTATGAGGTTGATGACGTCGAGGTATTCAGCCGCCCGTCGAAGATCGATACACTGGAGAATGGGCTTGGCCGCTGGGAGGGCAGCGGTAAGTAAGTAGTGGTCATCGGGGAGATGGAGCCGGACTGCTGCCAGCAAGGCGAGGAAGTCATTTCCCTGCTGTGCAGTGCAGGGGTATTCCCAAACAACTGTCTCCTGTCAGCATATTGCTTTTTATTCTGCAATTGGATGGCCGTCGACCAGCGGACAATGATCCACGTGGTCCTGGGTTGTGAAGAATAAAGAAGGAAAAACCCACTATCGATGCCGTCGAGACCAGATGCTTCGACAAGGCCTCGTGCCGAGCGGGCAAAGTTGTCCCGCAAGAGAGTGTTGGACGCCACGATGGGAAAGGTCTCAGCTGAGGCGCCGCCGCCAATAGACAGGACAACTTGAAGATGAGGGTATATCTGCTTGAGGTGCATGAGAGATCCAAGCGCACCCGAAACGCCGTCACAAGGTGCTCTGGCATCTGCCCACTCGTCGCCAAGCTACAGCCATGTGTGAGTTAGTCAACGGGAAATAGAGAAGTGCCGTACAACCAACTCACAAACACCGATCCGTCTGCCGTCACATTTGCAAAAGCATAATAGACCCGGTTGATACAGCCATAGTTCAAGCCTCCAGGAGTATCTCCATTGTAGACGCTGTGGTTGGGAAAGTACACAGCATTGGTGTACATGACATTCGATGCGCTGGTCATGCGAGACTTTCGTGATGATGACATGTTTGCTTTGGTCAACTGGCGGGATTTCTGGTTATGACGATAGGTTGAGCAAAGTAGCTAGTCTCGGACTCTTTGGCGTTGATCTGTGGGTCGAACTTTGGGTAGAGAAATGGGTGACGAGGTTACAATGCGGGCTACTTAAAGGGTCCAGACGAGACTGATGAGAAATGTGAAGATTCCGAGACTCATGAGCTGGCATGGTCGGGCAGCAAGACAAGATGAAGGAGGAGGTCAAACATGGCTGAAAATGGACAGCTAGCAGATGCGTCTGTCTTGAAGGTGAACCGCATTGCCTGCCCAAGCACAACCAGTGGAGCCCAGACACGGGCGTAGGAAAAAAAAAGAACCTGTTGGGAGGTCAATATTGAAAAGGCTTTCCGGCATGACGAAATTTTACGGGGGGGCAAGGGGGGGGGGGGTGGTGGTGTTGGCCATAGGCAGGGGAGATCAACGAATATCATCAATCAAGCATCGGAGAAGGCAACGTCTGGTGCGTGGCCGTAATGCAGCAGGGGGTGAATGGATGGGTCTCTTCGGCCGGGCTGAGACTAGGTAGAACGCGGGATGAAGTGAAGATGAAAAATAACATAGGATGTTTTTCGTAACCCCCCCCCCCTCCCCCCAGATGCCAATGAACGCCATATTATTGTTGTCAACTCCTAATGGTGCCTTGGGTGGTGTTTTTACTCCTCGCGGACGAGTTTAGAATCAACGGTTGGTGCTTCCTCTATGGAGCACCTCATGTTTCAACAGGTTCGTTTTGGTGGCTTCCATTTGTATACGGAGCACACTCCGCACTTTTGTTTGCCACCACCGCTGCCACTGTGGTCCAATCTCAGCGGTGAGGAGAAGTATTTCCATGGGTGCCATAACTAAGCAGGTGTCGACCGTTTCACAACTTCCTCGGGGGGGCACGTGAGAAAGGAAACACTGTCGGTCAAGATGCGATCGACCCCAGTTCTACCCGAGGACATGCGCCGTTGCATCTTGATCGTCGTCTCCCGAGGCTCAACGGCGGACAAGGATGCCGGGGGTAGTTATAATTAGGGCTCGTGAACCACGAGCAATTGAATTGCAACCGCTCGTACTACCCTGTGTAAAAAATGAACATACGTACCTGCTACCACATGCCTCTAGTCTCTACGGTTTAGACGCACGCCTACTCAGCGCAGAGAAGCGGCCGGCCATAATCTGATGGGAGGAGAACCTTTATGGATAGTACCCATTCGGTCCGCTGTACTAGACAGAGTATACATAATAGAGAGAGAGAGGAAAAAGAAAAAAAAAAGAAAAAAGACAAAGGGAAAAGTCGACCACAACTCCACTAAACTCCTCCCGGCTTGCCAATCGCAAACGCCGGGTTTCCTTCAGCTCGCGCAACCCCAACGACAATAACGGCGACGACGATGATGACTGCAGATGAGGAAGGGCCGGTTGGGCAAGGACTGCGCTAGAAAACTGAGATGGTCGGAACTCGGGGAAAAGGGCTTGAAAATGCAGGATTGGCAGCTTTTTTTTTTTTTTTTTTTTTTTTTTTTTTTTTTTGCCCTCTCGGAAGCTGCGTGCATCCTTCCCTCAAAATTTCTCCCATTTAGGCCAGCTGGAGCCTGAAAGGCGGGGCCAAACTTGAACTTTCCTCGTTTCGACTTAGTCATCTGGTTGACCCCACAACGTTTCGCCTGCACGCCGCCTTCCAGAAGAATTCTACACCTTCCATGCCTTGGTCCTGAGGGGATCTGCGCTGCCTGTCCGTGGTCAGCTCTGCAGCTCCAAGTTTGGGCACTGGTGGACAAGAGAGTTCGACTGACAGACGTATACCGGCCTGAAATGCCCATCTCTGCACTAGCATGCCGAGAAGGGTTTCTTGGTTTTACACAACGGAGGACACCGAGTTGTTGGCTTCTACGTACCAGCATGTTTGGATTTTTGGTTCAGCCCAACTTTTTTTTTTGGGAGTTGTGTGTAACATGTCCTCCCTGCCTTTCCTGCAAGTCATCCGTTGCGGGCAGGGATATTGAGCTCCGTAGTGAAGATTGATAGGGCGGGGATACAAGCCTTTTGGCCCCGCGTTCGTCTTTGGGCCAGAAGCGTTACCCGCCCTGGACATTGCACATATTTTTTCTTTGTCCTGAGCCTCTTGCGGACCAGGTTTGTTTTCCATCATGGTGTTACGGCATCAACCCGATTGCCGAACTGCAGATACCGCAGTGCAGTTACATTGAAGGGCAAAGTATCGGAATAGGGCAGCTATGGGCCGGGTTACTTCCATCAAACCCACCGGTGATGTCAACGTCCTCTGACAAGACAGCTGGGCACCTGCGGATGCCGCATGGACAACCTGAAGTTGCATGAAAAAAAAAAAAAAAAATCAGACCTGCCTCGCATACGCATTCTGCAGTATGGTTGATCAGGCTCTCACACCTTCCAGGTACGTCAGTCCCTGATTTTCAAATGCGAGGATGTAGTATACGGAGGCCGCGCTGCCGGCAACGTCCTCCCCCGATGCACCACGTGGCCTGGCGGATATATCTTTCCTTGCTTTACCTCAGACCCTTGAACATGGTTGATGATGATCCAAAGTAGCGCTTTGCTGCTGAGGTGAGTCACCGACGTTGGGCGTTGACCATCGTTCGCCGTGGCCCAGCTGTAAGCGTATCTGCATGATGCCGACCGACTTGGCGGAACGAGCAACGGGTGGACCTACAGGCGGCGACGTCAGTTTTTAGAATCTTCGCATCGGATCAAGCTCGCATTGACGATGCTCCACGGTCCTAGGCGAGGTGGTGTATGTATCCAAAACAGAAACCACCCCAGCGCTGATCAACCACTTTTATTACCCCAACAAGCTCCAATATGGAAGCCGGTAGTGACCGGATATCTGTTTCGGTTTCTTGTCACCGGAGTGAGGGGCATATCGCAAGCAGAACTGGCCTCCACACCTTGATAACCATCGGCCGGCTATAGCCCGAGACCTCTAAGGGACAGCATCCAACCCAACAACGCCGCCAGAAAGTGTGACGCCGAAAAAGCATCGCCGACATTTGCATGTCCAATTTTCAGATATCCCAGGCTTAACACGGGCAATTGTTAGTTTTTTCTTTCGTTCAGACGAGCGCGCCTGAAGTGGGTCGTTACGAAATTGCAGAAATGTGTGTTTCTCCAGTTGCAGGAGATGAAATATGGTGGAAGGTGATCTCCTGGTCCTCAAGGCTCACCGACGGTGAAATGGCTCGGTGAAAGGGCTCGGTGAAACACTCGTATCGCATGTGGCATGTGGCATGCGGCATCACCAAGACGACAAGGGACGGGATATTCCGCCACAGCATGCTTTAACTCCATGACCCATATTAATGAGCGCATGTCTGGGGTAAAACTAGTCAGAACATATTATTTTACAGCCAAAGAAAAACAAGGAGAGAAAAGTAGCAACACAAAATTCAAAGTTTCTTTTGATCAAATTGCAGACGGCTCCGCCGTAAGTTTCCTAGTTGAAGATACGGTGGCCGGTTTTTGATTCGTCCAATGTTTTGTTGCTACTGTTCAAGATGCAGCGCGAGAAATGGAAGGTCAAAGAACTGACAGCTCGGCCACATGGCGGGGTTTAGGTGAAGCTTGGGGTAGGCAGCTGCTGTAGCCTAGCTTAGCGATTTCCTGATACGCCACCGATAGGAAAACGCCGCGGAGGTGCCACTCAGAGCATCCCGCCGTCCATCCCTTTCCACCAAACACTCCAGACTTTCCTGGTAACATTTTGACCAACACCTCATTGAACTTCAAAGCCGGCGCCAAAGCCAGCGATTCAGAAGCTCCATCCCAGACATAATACTGTCATTTTTTTGAGCCCCCACGAGGCGAAATCGTTTGCCGTCGGGTATCCAACGTCATCCCAAGATCCAAACGTCGCAGCAGCATCGCAACGAACGACCGTGGCCCACCGCCCTTCAGTCATCGACATCTCATCACATAGCACCCGATCAATACCTGTGCGACAACACCATGGCCGATAGCGGCGAAGCGACCAACGATAATCAAATCACCTTCAAGGTGAAAGCCTCGGAGACGACCCACACAATCACCATATCCGAATCGGCGACCGTCCTAGACCTAAAGACAAAGCTGGCCGGCCCCGATTACGAAAACATCCCCGCCGACAGACAACGCTTGATTTATTCGGGCCGTGTGCTTAAAGATGGTGATGCACTCAGTGTTTACAAGGTCAAGAATCTCAACACCATCCACCTAGTAAAAAGCGCCGCCAGCAACCCCGCTTCTACCGCGTCGGCATCATCCTCGGCGCCCGCGCAGCCAGCGATTCCTACCAACATGGCCGCCGGCACTTCAGCGAGCAATCCTCTGGCCGGGCTTACAGGCGCTAGGTTTGCGGGACATGCCAGCTTGCCGAGCCGAGATATCTTTGGTGCAGACGGAGGCGTAAGTGCTCAACCAACACTCTGGCCACGAAGCATTACTAACGAGACATTTTCTTTACAGATGGGTGCGCCTCCCAGCGAAGAACAGATGGCCGATATCTTAAGCAACCCAATGATGGCGCAGACTATGAACGAGGCACTCAACAACCCCGCATTCATTGACTTGATGATTCAGAGCAACCCGATGCTGGCAAATATGCCCAACGCTCGCGAGCTGCTCCAGTCACCGGCATTCAGACAGATGATGACAAATCCTGAAGCCATACGCACTGCAGCCAGAATGCGGCGAATGTTTGGAGGAGGCGGAGAAGCTGCGTTCCCGGCGCCTGGGGTCACTGACAACACACCCGCTGCCGGAGGAAACAACGCCGCTCAAAACCCATTCGGCCTCTTCGGAGGCGGAGATCCTGCAAGCCTTTTTGGTCCAGGAGGAGCTAACCCCTTCGGCGCTTCTCCCTTCAATCCTTTCGGAGCACCACCAGCCGCAACCAATCCTCCGACCGGCGGCGCGGCACCAGCAGCGCCTGCTCAGAACCAGACAAACGCAACCTCAGCCGAAGGTGATGCGGCGGCTGCTGCTCCAACCGCGTCTCAGGGGCAGGGTGCTGCTGCCCAGCCCCCATTCAACCCGTTTGCTGCGCTCTTCAACCCCCCAGCAGGCGGCCAGCCAGCTGGTTCTCCTGCTGGTGCTGCTAATCCCTTTGGCGGCCCCGCTATGAACCCAGAGTTGCTGTCACAGCTGATGCAGACGTTGACCGGCGCCTCCGCACCGGCGGGACCCCCCGACAACAGACCGCCAGAGGAGCGTTATGCGGAGCAACTTAGGCAACTCAATGACATGGGGTTCTTTGACTTTGATAGAAATGTTGCGGCTCTGCGTCGCAGTGGCGGCAGTGTTCAGGGCGCTATTGAACACTTGTTAAACGGTTCATGAGCGACAGGCTGCGAGGTGTTGAGAACCAGTAGCCTTTTTGAAGATATCTCCTGCTTCGGGGATGGATTATAGTTTGGCGGAGCATGACTAGTATCAACTGCCGAGTAAATGGTAGCTAGATGATGGAGGATAGATATTAGTTTTTGAGATGCTCGGGGTTGTCCATTGTGATAGCTCTGGGTTAAGCTTGGAGTTAGTTCGCCATTTTTGGTTGTTGTCACCTTTGTCGCTAGCTCTTTTTTTTTTCTTTTTTTTCCCCTTCCCTTCAAGACAACCCAACGATGATCCCTCGAGGGAGGGGAAAGCATGAAGCTTAATTTGGCAGCGCGTCGAAGTAGCGGGACTTTTACATCGATACACAGGCTTCTTGATAGTTTTATATGTGCGAGTGAGGCGCCTTCTTGTAAGTATTCTCAAATACGTTTCGAAAGAAGAAATCCCATTGTCAATAACAAGATAGTAAAAGAAACACTGTGCTGTACATGGTGGACGGTGGATTCTTCAAGTTGTTCCCCACATTGATCCAACTCCTAGCCTTGGAACTCACCGCCAGGGCGGATGCAGATGCGGATGACGCGGGGCAAAATGTGAAGATGTGCCATCGGAATACCCCTTTTGGGCATTGGACCCCAGTTTTTAGCAGGTCTCGTGGGCTGATTGAAGAGATTTTGAGCCAGCGTCGATCAACGATAAGACCTGTTGATAAAGAATGAATGTGCAAAGAAAGTTGAACTTTTTGTTTTTGTTCTTTCTCTTTACTTGTATGGCTTGGTTTTGAAAGAATAAGTCTTTTTCTTTTTTATAATCAATTGAGAGAAGCTTCTTATCTACAAGAGGTTAAGATTAAAAAAAAAAAAAGTTTCCACAAACGTCCATTGCCACCACGAAATACCGACTACATCCCATTGAAGGAAAGAGAGTGTTTCCAAGACTTCCTAATAAAGGTGAAAAACACAGGGTAGTGGCGGGATATTTGTTTACTTTTTACTTTTTTTTCAAGTAATTTATCGACTTCTTCTTTTTTTTTTTTTGTCTTCTCTTTATATATATATATCTCCCTTCTCTCTTACTGTCTCTATATATATATCTCTATCGATTGATATTCGAGAATCACTCTACCCCATCACCCTCCTCCTTCCTAACCCCTTCCCCCTCCCCCCCCCAAGAAAAAAACTTTTTTTTTAAAATGCTTGCCTGGTAAGAATTCCCCCCTTCAATCGCCCCCCCCCCCCCTTTTTTTTTTGTTGATTTATTTAAAAAATGATTTTACTAAATTGACGGTTCGCTCAGGTACCAAGCCCGACTGGCCGCCCGGCCCCTCCTGACGTCGGCAATCTCGACGTCGATCCTCTTCGCCGTCGGCGACATCACGGCCCAGCAGCTGGTCGACAAGCGCGGCCTCGAAAAGCACGACTTTGCGCGGACGGGGCGCATGGCCCTCTACGGCGGCGCAGTCTTCGGCCCCGCGGCTTCGACCTGGTTCCGCGCGCTCTCGACGCACGTCAACCTGTCGACGCCCAACCGCACCATGCTGGCCCGCGTGGCGTGCGACCAGGGCCTCTTCGCCCCCGTCGCCATCGGCGTTTTCCTGTCCTCGATGGCGGTCCTCGAGGGCGGCTCGCCCGCGGACAAGCTGAGGGAGTCGTACGTCCCCGCCCTGAGCGCAAACTACATGATCTGGCCGTTCGTGCAGATGGTAAACTTCAAGTTTATTCCCCTGCAGCACAGGCTGGTCTTTGTCAACGTTATCAGCATCGGCTGGAACTCGTACCTGAGCTGGCTGAACAGCAAGAGCGCGGCCGGGAAGGAGGAGGAGGAGGAGAAGGAAAAGGAGGTGGAGAAAGCAGTAAAAGTGCTGGGCTAAAAAGCAAGGCAATGGATCGAAACAATTTTTTCTTCTTTTTTCTTTCAATTAACTCGCTAGATAGATTCGTGGCGTTCATGGAAGGATTTCATTGATTTTCAGGTTCAAAGGGGGAAAGGAAAAAAGGGGGGGCATAAAACCGGTCATTAGAGTCAAAAAATATAAATGATATTTTTCATCGCTAACTTTCTGACAAAGTTTTCAACATGGAGGGAAACTTGACTGCTCATAACTAATACAGCCGCCGCCCGCCGTGAATATTAAAAAACCAAACGCTTCAAACAGATTTTATGCTGTTAATGTTACCCCCCTTTTTTTTTTTGAAATAACCTAAACCAAAGGCCCCTTACTCGTTGCGAGGTAAGAAGCCAAAGCCAAACTGCAGAGGTCCAACGACTAGCTGATCGTGACAGTGTTGTCTGAAATAACTTTACCGGCCGAAGTCTCCAGGCCCTCACCAGCCTATGAATTAAATGTTTGTTAGCATGTGAAATTATTATATTTGCCACGTTATGTCTTGGCTCTGAACTTACGTAGCTGGTCAACGGGGGCACCTCGACGCCCTCGGACGATTCGACAATGGCCCCGGCCTCCTTCAACCACCTGGCTCCCTGTGACATGATGTCGCGCCTGCTGGTATCCGGGTCATCCTCACCGGTGCCGGCGGCGTTCTTGAGCGGGCTGAACTCGTCCTCGCGGCGAACCTCGAGGGAAGCAAACTTGCTGAGCTCGAGCAGCGGGAAGACGTCAAACACAAACTGCTCCAGCTTGATGCCGTTGGGCTTGCTCGGCTTGACCGTCTCGCCCGACTGCAAGTCGGCATAGGGAATCTTCTTGCGGGCCACATGGTGGGGCAGGTTCTTGGACCACTCGGGGATGCTCTCGAGGAAGCGGAACGAGTAGTAGTGGTTAACAATGTTGGCGGCACGGAACTTGAGAACGCCGGGCTGCTTGGGGTCCTCCTCGGCAGCGACGTCGGGATCGATCTCGCTGTACTCAACCACGTCGGGCTTGCCGTTCTTGCACACAATCAGGCCGACGCTCTCGGTTGCGTTGCGCTTCCGCACGACCTTGGTAGCGATGTCGACGTTGAGCTCGGCCGAGAAACCGATGAAGACGGGGTCGGCGACCTTGACGAGGCAGTTGTCCACGCAGTAGGCGTGGATGTGCTCGATCCCGCGCTTCTTCATGTCGTCCAGCACCTGGGCCTCGACCAGGGCGTTGTAGATGCCGCCGTTTCCGTCGGGAGCCACGGCAACCCTGCCCTTGGCCTCGAGGAGGATCTTGCCGTCGTTGGAGATGCAAGGGAGGACGCCCTGCTCGAAGATGACGACGTTCTCAGGCTGGAGGCCAAAGTAGCCGTTCTCCTTGAAGAACTGCTCGGTAGGGCCGCGGGTTGGGCCCGAGGTCATGACGTACCAGGGAACGGTAACCTTGGAGACGCCGGCCTTCTTAGCGGCCAGTTGCTCAACCTTGCGGATGCGCTCAGCCTGTATCTGGAAGAGGGACTTGTGGGAGGGAAGACCGATGTCGAAGCATCCCTTGGGCGCGGAGCTTCCGAGGCGAGTGCCCTGGCCGCCGGCCATGAGAACCACGGCGACCTTGTTGGCGGCAATCAGGTCCAAGCCGGCCTCGTACCACCGGTCAATGTCTTGGGGCTTGGAGTCGAGGATGCTGGCCAGAGCAGAGTCTGGTAGAGGCTCGAGGGAGGCCTTCTTGCCGTCGTCGGCCACGGGCGCGAGAGCCTTGGCGGTGATGGTGTTGATATATAGGGGGTCGAAGCCAGAGAGCTGCTGGTAGAGCGAGGCCTTTTCGCTGCCCGAGAGCTGGTCCCAGAAAGTAAACACTTGATCCTGGGCAGCATTGGTGTACTTTGCTTTGAGCTCAGAGACCTGCTCCGGCGTTGGTTCCTGCGGGGTGGCCATGTTGAAGTTTTTTATGTGGATGATGCGGATGATAGATGTTCAATTGAGTTGGTGGCTTGCAGTAATGATGGGAGGGTTTGTTGTTTATTAAGTATTTTATGGATAATGCGAAAGATGGCGAAGCAAAGAGTTCGAGTCCGAAAGGGGGGGGCTTTTAACGAACAAACGTCCACTCAGCAATCCCTCCCCCTCTGTAATTAGTACCTAATAACTGACAGCTTCCATACCCCGCAGCCAGCTCCATCCGCCACATAAACAACCCCGCCGCGCAACTGAGCCCAACAACTGACACCGCCAGACCAATTCAGGGGTTGTGTCTGATATGGGACTATCTATTGGTCAGTGCTTGATACCAAGGTCCTCCCACTTTCTTTTTTTTTGGGGGGCCTGCATCGCGCTGCTGCATCTGCGGGAACACCGTCTAAACACGAGCAACTGCCGTACATCGATGAGATGAGATGAGACGAGATGAGTGAGAACACCGCATCTGTTTTCGCGGAAAACGCAGGGAATTCCAAGGTGATTTTTTAAGGATATGGTATTTTCATTTGTCATGTCAAGTAATTGATTCGATAGAAGCTGCCTGGTAAGTCCGGGGCTCGGCACCAGATTCTCAACGTGGTGGCGTCGCTGCTGCCTCGGTGGTGGCCACTTCAACCTGCAGGGTTCAAAAGGGCATCTATGCATGATCAAACCATCCTCCCATCTTCGCCCTGCAGGAAGTCTGAGAACTCATGATCATTCCAGCTCAAATATAAAGGCGACCGGGAAAACAAAACCACTTTCTCATCCTGCCCAACTCTCCATATAAAATTCAGCACAAAAAAAATAAAATTTATACCAATTCACAATGTCATCCCCAAACCCAACCCTCGAACTCCAAGACCAGGACGTCGTCCCCCTTCAACAACAGCAACAACCAACCTTCCAAGGTCGTCTCAAACTCGCAGACTTCATGTTCAAATCCACCGGCCTATCTGCGAGTTCGGGGTCTCCCCGCCGAAGTCCCCGATTCTCATTGACACCCTCCGTCTCTGACACCCCAGAGGCAACAGCAACACCCTCCCCATCCCTCTCGGCTCGGCCATCATCCCCCGCAAAGCGCTCCCCGCCAAAACGGAAAGCCCCCTCGTCGCCCTCCACCGCCTCATCATCATCATCATCACTATCATCCCCCCGCAAGCGTACCTCGTCGTCATCCCCCCGCAAGCGCTCTTCGTCCTCGTACGCCCCACCCTCAACCTACGCCCACCTCGCCCCCATCCCCGACGCCATCGCTCCCAACCTCTTGGTCTTCTTCATCGGCCTGAACCCGGGCATCGAGACCGCCCGGACGGGCCACGCCTACGCCCACCCCACCAACCTCTTCTGGCGCCTCCTGGCGTCCTCGGGCATCACCCCCCGGCTCTGCTCGCCCAGCGAGTCCAGGCAGATGCCTTCGCTCTACAGCCTGGGCCTGACCAACATTGTCTCGCGCCCGAGCAGGAACGGGGCGGAGCTGAGCAGGCAGGAGATGGACGAGGGCGTCGGCATCCTCGAGGAGAAGGTGAGGAGGCACAAGCCCGAGGTCGTCTGCGTGGTGGGCAAGTCCATCTGGGAGAGCATGTGGAGGGTGCGGCACGGCAAGTCCATCAAGAAGGACGAGTTCAAGTACGGCTGGCAGGATGAGACGGAGACGATGGGGTTGGAAGAGGCGGATGGTGATGATGATGATGATGAAAACCCAGAGGCAAGGGGGGGAAGGGAATGGAAAGGAGCAAGAGTGTTTGTGGCCACTAGCACGAGCGGTCTGGCTGCCACGCTGAAGCCGGCCGAGAAGGAGGCTATTTGGAAGGAGTTGGGGGATTATGTTGTGGAGAGGCGGAAGGAGAGGGCAGAGGAGGCGGAAAAAGCTGCTGGTGGTGATGTTGAGGTGGATGGGTCGACCACCTGATGATTTTTCTTTGGCGTGGCATGGCATGGCATGACATGGCATGGTCCGGGTGGTCGACTGTAAATTAAATAAATCAATACACCCTTTCGCCGGCAATCGTTTTTACAATTTCACAATTCTGTAAAGTCATTTGAAAATCACAAAGTTGCAGCAAAACGAGGCCAAAAACAAGTAAACAAAGTGTGTTTTGTGATATCCATTTTAACAACATACATTAATTTTTAAAAAAATCTTCCTCAAATCATCTAAACGTAAATATATGTTCATGAGAATTCCGAAAGCGGCTTCCAAGCCCATTTTCCCTGGGAAGGAGAGAGCCCCACCTAATCATAATCTGTAAAGTATAAAAAGAATCCACCGAACGCCTACGGGTTATTCTGTAAAACCTAGAGTCCCTAAAACGAGTGTATGGAAGAAGTAAAGCAATCATACAAGGGGGCGTGCGCCAAAAAAACAAAATAAAAAAATCCTTCTTTAGGTGAAGAAAGAGAGTTTAAGAAATGAAAACCATGGCCATGACGGTGGCAACAACGGGCCAGTATCCAGCGTTCTGAAGGACTGCGGCAAGACCGGCGGCAGCACTGGCATTGTCAGTACCGCCATCAGCAGTGGTAGCGTTGGGAATGGTTCCGTTAAGCAGGATGGTGCTCGTGCCGTTGATATCAGCGACAGTGATGACGGACTGGTTCAGATTCTGGTAATTGCCGGTTCCGACTAGTTCGTTGAGGAGCTGATCGTCCTCGGGGTCGTCGCAACCACAGTCGTTGTACGGGTCGCAAGCGCACGTCACGGGCTTGGTCTCGTTCTGGTTGGAGGTCTCGTTGTAGAAGGAGTAGGGGCGTGGGTAGTTGTAGAGGTAGGCACCATAAAGCCACAAGCCGGGCAAGGTGGAGACGAGAGCGAGGCCTATGAAAGCAGAGGGAGGGATACCCCTCGGAGATCTGTCGCCGGCCTTGTAGGGGACCGTGGCTCCACCGCCATAGTATCTGCCGCCTCCGTAGGCAGGGGCAGGGCCGGAGCCGGTACCGGCTCGGCCTCCTGAGGAGGAGGATGAGGATCCTCGGCCACCGGATGCGCCTCTGAGAATTCGTGGCGTTAGTCAAATGAACCGGACAGTTTTTCAGTCAACAAGACCAGAAGTGGAAGAAGGATAAAGTGCGATGTAATCTTGAGCGTAAAGATAATGAATTGGAGGGATCCATAATTTGAGGATCTCACCTTGAGGAAGAACTGGAACTTGAGCCCGACCCTGACGAGCCTGATCTTGACGAACTTGATCCGGACGAACTTGAGCCCGAACTCGAAGAACCAGAGCCAGATCTGCCTGAACCAGAGCGAGAACTAAAAGAGCCAGAATTTTGAGATTTTGTGAGAATTAGAGAAAGAATCCATATAAATTGCATCTCAGATGAGGATATTTTCATGGATTCCACGCTCGGTTTCTTCGTTCTCTCTTTCGCTCTGGGTATTTTTGAGGCCAAGAACACCAAGCAATTGGAGAGCACTAGCCCCCCTTAGACATGATGGGCAAACAGCGACAAGGAGAGAAAGAAAAAAAAAAAAAAACAGAAAACGAATAAAATAAAAATAAAAATCGACTTACCCTGATGAGCCCGACGAACCACTTGACCCACTGGATCCCGAAGAGCTTCCGCCGCCGCCGCCGCCGCGACCACCTCCGCCTCCACCACCTCTTCTCTTCCAGAGGTCCTCGTACGCCGGTGTCGTGTCGCGTTCCGTGTGCTGCACCGGGTTATGTTGTGCGACTTCTGCAGCGGGGTTCGGGAGAGCGTGCGCCGTCACATCGGTGGCGAGCGAGAGTGCGCAGAGCGCGACAGTAAGTTTCATTTTCCTTTGATGTGCGTTGTTGCTGTTGCTGTTGTGTTGCGGGTTGAGAGTGTAGATTCAATTCCAGCAATGCTGCAGGTTGCTGAGAGAGAGAGAGAGAAAGTATGTAGGTAGTGGTCAGGAAAATTGTTTGCATGAACCCCTTGTTGGTTGCGAAGAGCAGGACGGACCGGCGATTATATATAATCTTGCCTTGCTCCCGAATCACGGTTACACAAGAGTTGGTTTTGGGGAAGAAAGGAAGATGATACTAAACGAGGCATTGCTTTAAGGTTCCATTCTTCCGATTCTCACTCAATGCACCCATGGACGTATGCCAAGAAAAACGGTCAGTGGCAACCCCGTCATGTGTGTTGGGACCCTGAAAAAACTTGAACTCGGGTGACCGCATTCATTACAAGTAGGGGGATCGGTTTTTTCTGGTTTGCTAGATTGTGCCGCAGATTTCAGTGCCAAGTCTGACATGGAGCGCACCATGACAGTGCACGTTGGCGCGTTTTTTTGGGGTGACATGTAAAATTAAAATCGAATTTCTTCCCCTTGCATTTCCAGATGTGTGGCTTTGTTTAGCGAAGCCACAGAGTCACCTGGCGCAAAGCCTCCGACGATGCTTGCTCATCCTCCGATAATTGAAGGAGCCTGCGCTGCGGTATGTTTCGCATGGTGAGGCCCGGGCCGCAGACTGGTGATGGGGTTGAGAATTATCAGTCCGACAGTCATGAGAAATGCCTTGTTCATTTGGGTTGTGACGGTGTGTGTGACCCTTAAAACTCTATGACGTCTCCACTGGATCATCCCCGTAAGATGGCACTATAGATGCAAGGAACTTTGTACCATTACAGTGGTGAGGCAGTGTATTCCAAACTACATGTACAGTACCAATTGGCGTATTTTGCGAACGGAACCGTTTGCGACGGAACTCTTATCTCCATTTTGTCCCCTATCAAATCACACCAGATGACGCTTGTTTGCTGACAATCTGCTTTCTCCGGTTCACTCTCCAGGACTGTGGGGAGCCGATCCAGGACGCTGGCTCAACTGTCTTGCATCAAAAAAATTACCCACGAGGGATGAGGCATCATCTTATTGGCCCATCGCAATCCTCACCTCAACTTCCAAAGACTAGAGAACTCTTCGCAACCTTGCAGGATGCCTTGACTCCTTTCTCCGACACTGCACTGTCGCATCTGCCAAGCGGTGATCTATTGAATTGTTAGTATAGCATTCCATGCTCCCCCCTCACCGCTGACAGGCGAGCTAGTACGGATAGCACCGACCAGGCGGCCTCCCCTGTTTTGTTTCCCCCCCCCCACCCCGCGTCTCACTTTTCCTAGTAGTATATATTCCGCCAAACCTTTTCTTCATACACCGAGGAGGCTATTCATACATTTCAAAAATATGCCGTCCGATCAGTCACTTTTGGATCGGCTCAACGCCTTGAGGCCAACGAATGTCAACCTGGAAAACTCATCAAAGTAATAGATGTCCACTTCTCCAGCTTCCATGATTTGCCAGAATCCAATTTTTAACGCGGTGACTAAAATGTGATATTTGCGCAAAAAAAAAAAGCACCATCGCCCCTCTTCGTGATGAAAATCTGCAACCGGTCTCCAGAGAAGATGCCTTAGCGGCCCGACTTCGAACCCTCCGAAATCAGCCAAATAGCAGCGACGATGTTGTTGGTGGTGGTGGTGGTAGGAATATTGACAGCGGACATGTGCTCCGTCCCGCAGAAACCCAGTCTATTGAACCAGTCCGGAAACTCGGTTCTTCTGCACAGCCACCGTCCTCTGGTCCGCCCCAACCTCTCATGATCAACCGAGACCCAAACGAGAAGGTGGCCCATCAGGCACCAACAGTATCGCCCTCGTCAGGAAGAGCGGACGGTCTACTGTCAAGGCAGAACAACAGGTACGAAATACGCGGCGACGAGGCAGACCTTGACGACGATCAAGCCCTGGATGCCCTCCTCGAGTCTTTGGGGGAGGGTGACTTTGACCTCACCGCAGACGGTGATCATGATGATTCGGATCAGCCGCCAGATCCTCGGGATGAAGCCGAGAAACTCGCTGAGCTGCTCAGGAAACTCAAAAGCACTGACCCAAACGGCGATGATGATGATGATGATGGCAACTCATCAGACGGGGAAGAAATGAGCCGCGCGGTGGAAAGCATTCTATCACAGGCGCGAGACGAACTATCCTCGCTGGCCGCCCCTTCAGCAGGCACAAGCACCAACGAGGACGGGACCGAGAACGAAAAGGACAAAGGAGCGCCAACCACTGCTGGAGGAGACCCCTTTTCCCTGCCCTCGGTCCCTTCACAGCCTCCCCAAAAAGTCGAAGAGCCTGAAGTGGACGACGACCTACTGACCAGCCGCCTCGTTTCCCTTCGTGGCATCGGACCAGTGGACAGCTTCGGGCTGCCCTCTGCGCCAACGTTCCGGCCCGACAGCAGAACCGCGCCCGGACAGAGTGTCCTGCAGAGAAACAGCAGGAACAAATACTCCGACTCGGACCAGTCCACCTGGTGCGTGGTCTGCCTCGAGGATGCAACAGTCAGGTGCGAGGGCTGCGACGACGACGTCTATTGCTCGCGCTGCTGGAAAGAAATGCACGTCGGCGTCCAGGCCGGCTACGAGGAACGGGGACATCGGTGGGTTAAGTTTGGGAAAGGGGGAAGGGGGGGTAACGGGCTGATGCCGGGGGGTGGTTCCGCTTGAGAGTCGTCCTAAGCTTATTATTATTATGCGACTTTATGGTTTTGAATTGTACATATCGATCACGGATTCTTATTACTACTCAAAAAATTAAAATATACCTACCTACCAGGATCAGTAAAAAAAAAAGATATAAAAAAAACAATAAAAAAAAAAAACCTTCAACACGGTCACTAAATTATCAAAAAGCAATAAAGCTTTTCAATATTATATGTGCAACCAAACCCATCAGTTCATGACTGTCTGTCTTTACAAAAAAGAAACAGAAGGATATCAAAAAAAAAAAACCCCCCATCCCCTCGAGCTCCCCTTCTCTTCGACTTACATCTCCACTCCCAATACCCCGCTGACGCTGACCGGAAGTAGGATCGCAGGGCACAGCCACACACACTTTGCCGGCAAGTTTTACCTAAATGCTTTTTTAACCTTCCGGGTCACAAAAATGGGTAAGGTAAAAACACCAGTGAGGAACGTTGACGGTGTGGAACTCATCTTCCAATCAGCGTACGGCGTAAACATACAGCTACGTATTGACACCATAATCAGTGTGTTAAACCTGGCATCATGCTTCTTTAGACGGAAGTCTCAGCAGCGGCTATCATGGACAGGTTTTAAGAAGAATGTGGAAGAAATGTTCATCAAATCATTTTTCTTCATGAATAAAATAAGCCTACCCTACAACAAGAGAAAGAAAAAAAGGTTTCCCATCTTCAAATGGCTTAGTGAGTCCTGTAACCCCCAGCATTAATCCATGTGTTCTGTGTGTCCCATTCTCTTGTATCCATACCAATCCCGCTCGTACAGTTTGCCGGGTCCCAAGACGTTTGTTGTGATTCGTCATACGAAGCAAAACTTTGGGTATTATCAAAGTAGAAAAGAAGAAGGAAGAGTAAGAGGAAAAGGAGATAGAGAGAAGAAGAAAATAGGAGAGAAAAGGGTTCCCATCATTACACCCATATCAAGCCACCCCCGATCCCTTCCGCACCCAAATACCCCTAGTGCCTCATCCCTTCGCCCCCATCCGTTCCACCGTATCCGTTCCTCCTCCCCTCCTCAGCTCTGCTTCCCCTGCTGGATCTTCCCGTAATATCTCCCCACGTGGCGCCGAACCTCCTCCCAGTACTAGCCAACAATCCCTCCTCTTCATCCACCTCGGCCTCCTCGTCCAGCTCACTCAAGTTTAACTTGGGTGTCCTGAACAGACTCGTCAGGAATACAACCATAAAGATTCCCAAGAAGGCAAACTGCGCCCAGAAATCTACAGCTCCAAAGACAGGCCAGTTGAGCGTGACACGGTTCAAGAAGGTGGACATGACGGTAGGCGTGCACACATCCTTCGCGGCTGGGTCGGAGAATTCTGCTGAGCATGGGCGAACCATATCGCGATGGTTTCTGCAATCAGGTTGCTGACCAGGCACGAGCGGGGTATTGGTGCAGAAAGTTTGCGTGCCGTAGATCGAATACTGGGGCGCGACAAGCATGGCAATGGCATAGTTAATTCCGAGAATAATCAGGGCAAGCATCACAGTCGCGATTAACAGGGCCTGGGGAGTAGTCCTGCCCTTCTTGATCTGGAAGATGCGCACCCAGAGGAACCGGATACCGACGGTAGCGATGCCCGTGATCGAGCTGCTAAAGAAGAGTAGGACAAGCAACGCCATGAGGACATAGTCAACAGGGAACGCCTTGGCGGACTGAACAAAGATGTAGTTGATGGGCTGGAAAACATTAATATGGCCGAGGATGTAGCCACAGCGCTGCTTGCAGATTGAATTGGCAGCCTTGTCGATGCCGGTGATGAGCATGGATGTCCAGATGAGGAGGGAAAGGAGGAGAATGAAGATGCCGCCCAGTAGCGTGAGGGGTCTGAAGACAGCTTGCACCTTTGTCCAGGCTCGAAAGATGCCGCTGCGACCATCACCACGGGCTTCGGCTGCTAATCTCTCACGACGGACGAGGGTGCGCTCCTCGCGGAGGAGAGCATCTAGCTCGCGGCGGTCCTTTGATGACATGCCATCCGGGCGCCCGGCATTGCGCATTTCAATTTGCCTCTGGAGCTCGCGGTTGCGCTCGAGGGCCGTAGCGGTGCTTGCTGATAGCTGCGGTGCAGAGATGGAGGGGGCAGACTTGATGAAAGATACCGGAAGAAGAGCCAGTCCAGCTCCCGTGTAGAGGGTGTAAAGAAGCGTACCGAGAGTGATGAGCAAACCCACGCCGAAAGTGAGGGCCTTCTCCCCCTTATTTGCCGACAGCAGGCGCTTGAAATAATCCAGATCCAGGTGTTTCCCATTGTTACCGCCCGCAGCGGGGACGAAGAATCCAACGAGAAACAGAATTAGGACCAGGAAGACAAAAGCGATTGTGTACTTTGCAGCTTTCCAGAAGCGGGTTCCGGCGCCGCTGGTTCCCTCCTCCTCCTCCACCTCATCGTATTCCTCGTACCAGAAGTAAGCGAACGGTATGACAATCAGACACAGCAGCGCGTCGAAACTGTAGAGTGTGTAGTATACGATTTTCAGCGTAACAAGTATACCGTCAACCCGCTCAGGTGTTGCCCAGTCCTTCTTGGCGCCGAGGTGTGCCGATGCTGTTGAGGAGACGAGAGCGATGTCGACAGGAAGGAGGAAGACGGTAGCGAGCAGAGCAGTGAGACTGACGGTCGTAACGATGCCGACAACAACCGATCTCTCGTGAGGGGATTGCCAGGTGAACGTGGTGATGATGGCGACGACGAGGACCAACGCAACAGCGACGCCGTATGCGACCCAGATAAGGCTTGCCTGCAGCAAGCCTGCCGACGCCATCGTTTTGATGGATTCGAGAATCTCCATTTCCAATTGTGGGACGCAGATCTCAAATATTCGGATTGCCGTGTTGTTGTGGAGGGGTTTGGGGGAACAGTGAGCGGCACATTGAGTGCCCAAGTGAACTGGCAAGTGAAGTGACGGAAGGAAGGTGACGAAGGAGGGTCCAACATCATACATGTGTGACGCAATGGCGCAGGGACCTGCAACCGAGGGGGAGCTTGTGTGGGTCTCTAGCCTGTTTGACTTTGGCCGCTCGACTTTTAGCGCCTTTTTGGTAATTTTGGCACAGGCGATTCAATACTTGCCGCTGCGCAACTGTGGAGAGTTACCAATACTATCCAGATAAATCTTATGCAAGGTACAGTACTGTCTTGTGGATTGCTTTGCTTGACAGTCAAGCAACCTATCCATCTATAAATGTACGAACTCTTGATCTCCTTCAGTACGAAGTCGAGATCCTCCACAACTTTACCGATGCTCCTGTCAACCTTCAATATGGTCGGAAACGAGCCTGAAACGGCCTTTAAGGTATGCTGCATGTTTGGATACCGCAACGACTGCGCGCCGGCAGCCGTCCAAGGCCTTTTCACTTCTTTGGAGGAAGAGTAGGCGGAGTGGCACTGATGCTGCCGTTACCGAGCTCAATCGACGCCACATGGTAGATTTTCCAATCTCTCGAAAAACTTTGGAAGCTTGTGCGAAGTGATCGCAACAACCGTTCGCACCGGCAACGGAAAAACAGGACCTGGAAACAGGAGTTGGCATTCGCGATTGTGCTGCGGATACAAGGTTCCATACACTAGTTGAAGTGCTGCATGCTGATATACCGCGAGGAGATCAAGATGGGGGTGTGGTCCCAGGCAACACGCTGTGCAAGGCCTGAGATGGAGAGGTAGTGGGATAGATCATATGTGGAATCGATAATTAAGGTACACACGAAAAACCGATGTATTCTAACAGGATGCTAAGCTGGAGAAAATGCCGCTCTAGACCACACCAGACTATCTGTTCTTATTATACTCACATAACAGGCTCTCGATCTGGTAGCGACTATGAGATGCCCATTCCCATTGAGAGCAGTTGGCGTTTTCGGGTAATGCAGAATGGCTCAACGGTCATATGATAACGTATAAAGCCCTTTCGCTCTTCAGTGAATCCCTTTTGTTTTTATATAGAGGTTATCGACTTCGAATCGTAAGCAGACCGAGCGCCTTTGATATTCCTTTTTTTTTTTTTTTTTTTTTTTTTTTGGGTGCCCGTTGATAAACTTTCCAAACCACTTCTCATTCTCGATCCCATCGGCGTACAGTTGGTATGTACGGAGTAGAGCAACTGAGCAACTGTCAAGTCTCCACTAAAGCTCAGTCTCGGCCAATCACTCGCGCAATCTTCGATACCTGAGCAACTGACGTCTAATTAATGGTCACCCCTCGCGCTGTAGCGTAAGGTACCACTAAAGTAAACTTCGCAGCTCAGCCCGACGTGTCAAAGAACCAATCAGCTCAAAGCCAAGCATTACAGCTCGCTTAAGCGACGCGGCAAGCTTCACAAGTTGCATTGGGAATTAATTAGTCGCGAAAAACATCAAGCTGCATACGAAGCAAACATTTCAGAGCTTTGTTATTCTTGCTCCTACTTATTAACCCAGCAGCAGAGATATGTGCTCAATTGACGAGCCATGCAATGCTACGCCGAGCTGACGCCGCCGACGGCCGTCACCAGTTCTATTACTCTCCAGCTGGTACCCGGGCAGGGCACTAACCTCGTCGTCGCAAAGTCGTCGCTCCTCCAGATCTTCAGAACCAAAGTTGTCTCGGCCGAAATCGAACCAACGTTACAAGAAAGGCGAAATGCAGCGAAATACGAGAACCGGCTAGCAAACGATGACGACGGGTTCGAGGCCTCTTTTCTGGGAGGCGACAGTCTCGCCTCTGTCAAGACGGACCGTGCCAACACGACCAAATTGGTCCTGGTCGCCGAAACGCAGCTCGCCGGGACGGTAACAGGCCTTGCGAGAATCAGGACGAGAAAGCAGAGCAAGAATTCGGGAGCGGATGCGCTGCTCGTGGCGTTCAAGGATGCAAGGCTCAGTCTCGTCGAGTGGGACTCGGAAAGATACGGACTCTCGACGGTGTCGATCCACTACTATGAACAAGACGAGCTCCAGGGAGGCTCTTGGGTTGCTCCCCTAAACAGCCATGTCAACTTCCTGGCCGCGGACCCGGGAAGCAGATGTGCCGCACTCAAATTTGGCGCAAGGAATCTGGCCATCTTACCTTTCAAACAGCCCGACGAGGACATTGACATGGGCGACTGGGACGAAGAGCTGGATGGCCCTCGACCTGTCAAGGACCTGTCGAGCGCCGTTGTAAGCGGAGGTAGCAGCATAGAAGAGACACCGTTTGCACCTTCATTTGTTCTTCGACTCTCCAATCTTGACCCAAGTCTTCTCCACCCTGTGCACCTGGCTTTCCTGCATGAGTACCGAGAGCCGACTTTTGGGATTCTCGCCTCCGTCGCCAACGCCTCGAGGTCTCTTGGCCGCAAGGATCACTACACCTACATGGTCTTCACGCTAGATCTCCAGCAAAAGGCTTCCACCACGATCCTCTCGGTTCAAGGCCTGCCGCAGGATCTCTTCCGCGTCGTGCCCTTGCCCACCCCCGTCGGCGGCGCACTCCTCGTCGGTGCGAACGAGTTGATCCACATCGACCAGTCGGGAAAACCAAACGGCGTGGCTGTAAATCCTCTCACGCAAAAGGTTACATCTTTCGCCCTGGTTGACCAGTCGGACCTCAACATCCACCTCGAGGATTGTGTCATTGACGTCCTCACAGCTGATCTGGGCGAGCTGCTCATCATCTTGGATGATGGGCGCATGGCCTTGGTGACCTTCCGGATCGATGGGCGAACTGTGTCGGGTCTGGATGTGAAGATGCTTCCGGCAGAAGCGAGCGGCTCCATTATACCGGGCCGCGTATCAACCCTGTCGCGGGTAGGCAAGAATGCAATGTTTGCGGGCATAGAAGAGGCCGACTCCTTGGTGTTCGGTTGGTCCAGGAAGCAGAGCCAAGTTGGGCGGCGGAAATCATCTCGACTTCAAGACGTCGGACTAGACGTCGACGTGGAGGATCTCGAGGTTGAGGAGGAGGAAGACGATGACGATCTCTACGGGGAGGATCCAGCCCCCCGTCAGCAAGTTTCGGTCGCCAGCAGTGCAAAGAGTGGAGATCTCAGCTTCCGCGTCCACGACCGGCTTTTGAACCTTGCGCCCATTCAATCTTTGACGTACGGCCAGCCCACCTCTCTGCCTGGCAGCGAAGATGAACAAAACTCGGCGGGCGTTCGCAGCGAGCTGCAGTTGGCATGCGCTGTAGGCAGAGACAGATCAGCCGCCCTGGCAATCATGAATCTAGCGATACACCCAAAGGTCATTGGTCGGTTCGAGTTCCCCGAGGCGAGAGGCTTCTGGACCGTGTGCGCAAAAAGACCGGTGCCTAAGTCGCTGCAAGGAGACAAGGGCGCGGCTGCGATCGGCAACGATTACGGGACCTCAGGGCAGTATGACAAGTTCATGATCGTGGCCAAGGTCGATTTGGACGGTTATGAGAAGTCGGACGTCTATGCATTGACCGCCGCCGGGTTTGAGAGCTTGACTGGGACAGAGTTTGACCCTGCTGCCGGGTTTACCATCGAAGCGGGTACGATGGGAAACGATAGCAGGATTATTCAGGTATTAAAATCAGAGGTCCGGTGCTATGATGGGGATCTCGGTCTGAGCCAAATAGTGCCCATGCTCGACGAAGAAACCGGAGCTGAGCCTAGAGCCATCAGCGCCAGCATTGCGGATCCGTACCTTCTCATCATCAGGGACGACTCGAGCGCGTTTATCGCCGAGATGGACAAGGATAACGAGCTAGAAGAAGTCGAGAAAAGTGACCCAAGCCTGACCGCTACCAAGTGGCTTGCGGGATGTCTGTATAGCGACGCGAACGGTTTGTTTGCAGCAGAGATGGCCGATAAGAAGAGCAAACCCGCCAAGGACGTTCTGCTTTTCCTCCTCAGCGCCTCTGGCGCTCTATATATTTATCGCCTTCCGGATCTTTCGAAGCCGGTATATGTGGCCGAAGGGCTGTCGTACATTCCGCCTGGTCTTTCAGCGGACTATGCGGCAAGAAAGGGGTCAGCAAAGGAGACGATCACTGAGATATTGGTTGCAGACCTTGGTGATGCTACTCACAGATCGCCACACCTCATCCTCCGTCATGCCAACGATGACCTGACCATTTACCAGCCATATCGTCACAAGACGGGTGCCAACCCGGAATTCTCCAAGACGCTCCTATTCCAGAAACTGCCAAACTCGGCCCGCGCCAAGAGCCCAGAAGAGGCGGATCAGGATGAGGCAACCCATCAACCTCGATGTCTCTCAATGCGCAGATGCAACAACGTCGGCGGGTACAGCGCAGTCTTTTTGCCGGGCGCATCACCGAGTTTCATTCTCAAATCATCAAAGTCGCTTCCGAGGGTGGTGCCACTCCACGGATTGGGTGTAATAGCATTTAGCTCGTTCCATACCGAAGGATGCGATCACGGCTTCATCTACGCAGACTCTCAAAACGTTGCCAGGGTGACGCAGCTCCCCACCGACTGCAGCTACTCCGAGACGGGAATTTCTGTGAAAAAGATTCACATTGGAGAAGATATTGCTGCCGTTGCATACCATCCCCCAATGCAGAGTTACGTCGTGGGATGCAACGCTCCTGAGCCGTTCGAGTTACCTAAGGATGACGACTACCATAAGGAGTGGGCGCGCGAGGTGCTCTCTTTCAAGCCGACAATGGACAGGGGATCTCTCAAACTCGTCAGCCCCGTTACCTGGACTGTGGTTGATACCATCGAGATGGAGCCGTGCGAAACGGTGCTCTGCGTCGAGACGCTTAATCTCGAAGTCTCTGAAGCTACCAACGAGCGCAGGCAGCTGGTTGCCGTGGGCACCGCCCTGACCAAGGGTGAAGACTTGCCGACCAGAGGCCACATTTACGTTTACGACATCGCCGAGGTAATCCCTCAGCCTGGCCGTCCCGAGACCGGCAAGAAACTCAAACTCATTGCCAAGGAAGACATTCCCCGCGGCGCCGTCACGGCCTTGTCCGAAATTGGCACACAGGGCCTAATGCTCGTCGCACAGGGACAAAAGTGTATGGTGAGAGGCCTTAAAGAAGATGGGACCCTACTGCCGGTGGCCTTTATGGATATGAACTGTTTCGTCACGAGCGCCAAGGAGCTTCCGGGCACAGGACTGTGCGTCCTGGCCGACGGATTCAAGGGCGTTTGGTTTACGGGATACACGGAAGAACCGTACAAGATGATTTTGTTTGGGAAGAGCAACACCAGACTTGGCGTGCTGAATGCAGATTTCCTGCCTGACGGGAAGGAACTCTTCATAGTAGCAAGTGATTCCGAGGGACACATTCACATCCTTCAGTTCGACCCCGAGCGTAAGTCTGATCGCCTTTTACCCCCCCCCCCCCTTTACTTTTGTCTTGTCGCTTACTGTCTATGTAGATCCAAAATCACTTCAAGGCCATCTTCTCCTCTCGCGGACGACCTTTTCAACAGGCGCTCACCACCCAACTCACTCCATGCTCCTCCCATCGGCCAACCCCCTCCCAGAGGGCAGCGACCCATCGACCAGACAACATGTCCTCCTTCTCGCTTCACCCACAGGTGTCATTTCCGCTCTCCGCCCCTTGACGGAAGCCACATACCGTCGCCTCTCATCACTCGCTGCCCAACTTACCAACTCCCTTCCGCACGCAGCCGGACTGAATCCAAAGGCGTACCGCCTGCCGAGCGCGACTTGCCCCCCTGCGGGAGTGGAAGCTGGCA
Source organism: Cladorrhinum samala (assembly GCA_033576145.1). NCBI lineage: Eukaryota > Fungi > Ascomycota > Sordariomycetes > Sordariales > Podosporaceae > Cladorrhinum > Cladorrhinum samala. The sequence goes on along the minus strand of MU865056.1, from coordinate 23,534 downwards.
TCGGGCGAAGCATAGTGGATGGGACCATCCTGGAACGGTTCACTGAATTGGGCACCGCGAGACGGCAGGAAGTTGCGGGTAGAGCTGGGTACAACGATCCCGTCGAGATCAGAGGGGAGTTTGAGGGTGTTCTAGGGTGGAGTGGAATGGGGTATTTTTAGATTATATTGTCAGGGGTGGGATAACCATTGAGAAGTAGGACCTATAGCAGCGCAGACCTTTGTTAATAGCGAAGCCCTATTGACTATGGCTATTGGAAAACAAGATTGGAAGATGGGTAGTGAGTGTATGTTTTGTTGAGCCATGATGCGCAATACATATGGCCTGGTGATAGAATCGTGAGAATCAGGGGCAGAAATGCCTAACAAACCCAAAGCTTCAGAGATGTGTCGTGAGTGATTTCGAGCTGTTCTCGGTGCTGGCTGGCGGTGAGAGCTTCCACGATTCATCAAAACCAGCCATGACTTCGGACTGGACTCTTCTGTTTACATTTGAACATGATCAACAACAACCAAACTGTTCGCTTCTTACATTCGGAAGGAGGTTTCGTTTTCTTGGCGGCATCCAAACATGCTCCTGCCCGAATTGTGATCAACGTTGACTTGCTTCCCAAAACCCCTCCCCTCCCTCCCCCTTAAAATTCTCGAGATGGCAGCTTGGCAATGGCACAAGCTGAAGGATCATGAGATTTGCAGCACCGGCTAGCCTCGGTAATGCAGAGCGTATGCGAATCTTGCAAAGGCCTCTTTCTTATAGACTAGTATCAGTATGATTTTTTCATCCTTGTACAAATTGTGGAATGATGTACTAGTGTACATGGATAGGTGTTTGGAAAAATTCCACGCTATAAAAGTTTTATCAAAGTCATGTCATGGGACTCAAAAAAGAACCAAAAAAAAAAAAAAAATAGAAAGTACGTATCTGCTGCGAATGGTTGTGGTGATGATATTGGGTGGGCTGTGTGCGCCAGGCTTTGTCCCGGGGAGGTGTTCCAGCCCGCGCCGCCCCGCAAATTTCCCCAGATTTTTCTCCCATCGTCACAAAAGTGACATGACAGCTGAGATAGATCTCTCTTTGTTCCGAGATATCTTCGCAACCCCGTCCCGGAGGCACCAATCAGGGCGGCCCGGAAGGCCCGGGGGATGGATTTATCGAATGTTCATCAAATGGAAGGGATCCCGGTTGTCGCCTTCGGGGGAACCAGGCACGCGGACACTGCCAAAAAATTACACAAGAGCCGCAAACAAAAAAAAAAACTTGACCTCGGCCGGTTCTTTTTTGCTCCACTCCACTTCCGTCGTTGTATCAAAGTCTATCTCATCGTTTTGATATCTCTCGGGTTCTTTTTTTGGTTTTTTGTGTCTCCTTTTTTTTTTTTTTTTTTTTTTTAACCCGATGAAATCCATGATTCATCATACCATCATGACAAGCGCTTGCTCTGGCTTCGCTGTTTTGTCCTTCCCCCCCTCTTTCTCCTTTGCCCCCCCCCCCCCCGCCCACTTCTCTCCCAGCCTGTCAATTAAACCATGGTACATACAACAAACACTTCGCTCTTGCCAATTGGTTTCCCCACGTGCCGCCCACTCGCGCTGAGATGGATCGCTGGCTCATCCCCCAAAAGTCCAATCACGGAAAGCGCGCCCCGCCGAATTTCTGATCATACGTGCGCGTTGTGAAACGGGTGGGTGCGCCGCGCTGCGTTTGCGCTGGCCCGGGGGGTAGGTACATACCTACCTACCTCGATGCCCAGCCGGCTGGTGGGTGGTGGACGGGGAACCTATCTCATGTGAGCGCAATTGCGGGGACCACAAAGAAGAAGAAAAATGTTTCCAGGGAAGGAGGAGTCTGCATAATTGGCAGGGGGGTTTCTGAATGCTGGAATGACGAGGGGGGAGGGGGGAGGGGGTAGGGGGTAGGGGGGGGATGAAAGTCAAGACTGGTAAGGGGACATACGTAGGTAGGTAGATCGGAGTTTATTTTTTTGGGAAACAACGCTTGTGGACAAGCAGTTCTTTCCCTCTCTCCAGGCATATAAACCCCCCCTCCTCCTTCTCTTCTCGAGTGAAAGAGTTTGTCTTGTTTTTTTTTTTTCTTCATTCACCAGACTCATTACCCCCAACTTCCTGTCCCTCTCTCTACACGAGGGAAAACCTCAAGAAAGATAACAAGCAACGAGAAAAAATCTCAACAGAAAAATTGCCCCATCCAAAACATCCAACGAAACCTTTCAAGCTCTCACCAACAAACATCATAACAAAGATCATCATCATGTCTACCGCAACCCCAGAGCAACTCCGCCAGCTGGCCGAGCAGGCCCAGAACTTCGCCCCCGAGGCCGCCCTCCGCCCTCGCCGCCCATCACAGTTCCTCTCCCTGGCACCGAGCACCTCGGACTCGTTCCCGCGCAAGCCCAGCAACGCTGAGCCCTTGACGACCGAGGCCCTCGCCTCGATCAGCGCGGCTCCCAAGCAGCGCCGGGCCTCGTCCCTCAGCAGCGACGCCTCCAAGAACCAGTTCCGCTTCCTCAAGCTCGGACCCGTCCACTGGGGCGAGCACATTGACGAGGACAACAAGGGCGACTTCCACGAGGTTGCCGTCGAGGAGTGATTTCATCTCATCTCTCTCACTTTCTCTCTCTACTCTCTTTTGATAATCACTTGGGATTTTTTTTTTTTTTCTGTTTTCAACCACGGCACCATTATCATATGAAAAAAGTTGATATTATTTTTTTCATCTAGCGATGTTTTTCATGTATTAGAAAAGAAAATTTTGGAGGGCGGGGGTTTTTTTTTCCTTCTATTTACAACACAAAGCAATGACAGGGAGGCAATTTTGGGGATTATTTTTTGGGTTGGTTTTTTTGATTTCCTTGGGGAAAAGGAACTTTCTTCGGATCTAAGGGTGCGGAATTACGAACGGGATATTCGGAGTACAGTTAGTTAGTTTTTTTTATATAAAACAAAACAACGTCTGGGCGACTTTCGGTTTCAATTCAGCAAATGATATTTATTTATTACCCAATTTGGAGAAGGGGAACAGACGGACATACGGAAGAGGTTACCTAGACAGACACGTTGTTCTCATCCATCCATCTCCTTTCCCTCCCCTCCCACCCAATCAAACTAAAAATATTAAACCTCTTTTGAACTCGCCGCTTTTCTTTTCACACTACTGGAGCCAAGCATTCGGGAGATATGTGTGTGATGATCACAAAAAGGCTTGAACAAGGGTGTAAGAGCTTGGCACAGATGCAGAGATGTTGGAATGTGAAAGGGAGAAAAGAAAGAGTGTGGTAGCACAAAAGAAAACGGGGATAATTCCGTTGTCGAATAAATCTGAACCAGCAATTCCATCATCACAATTCTTTTTTTTTTTTCCCCTTCGTTAGCGTTGGGCAGCCAGCTTAGCTTAGCTTTTGCTGCAGTGGTTGTTGCTGAGCGGTAGTGTGGGGGGAGGGAAGATGGGGGGTGGGGTTGAAAGAGGATTGGACGGATGATGACATGTCTTTCCCAATAGGGTAAGTATAAGTAATGCTTATTTGCTTGTTGGTTGGTTGGGCTGATGGGATGGGTTTTTTTTTTTTTCCTCTGGGAATGGGGGGATATCGCGCTTACTTTAACTTACACCATCACAGACCTATGGGGGAACAAAGAGACCGAGGAGCGAGGAGGGAGGAGAGAGAAGGAGGGATACATCCGACGGGACTTGGATTGAATCCGACTTTTGGGTCTTCCCCCCCACCCCCTCCCCCCCCCAAATCATGCGGATATAGGTCTGTATGGGAGTGCACATATATGTGTGTCAGAGGCAAGGCTCTGACATATTATGTGTGGAGAGAGAAAAGATTTTAATAGGAGCCGGTCGATTCACACTATGATGTTCGTCGTCCCACACTATAGTGACATGCCAAGCCCGCTTGCAATGTACCTTTCATTGTTTCCATCCCCGTTTATATGATAATTTACGCTTTTTCAATGCACGTCGCATACCACTATCAACATCACCGTTATGAAAATGTATCATAGAAATCGTCAATTTTTATAATATTGTCTACAGCCTTGGTATTTTGACTACTTCACAGGCCTAATTCCTCTATTTCTGCAATAATAATCACGCGCGCCTACTTTTCGTTATTGGTCTTCAATTGCCAGTGGCAACTGACCCCCCCGCCCTCCCACCTCTTCCACCACGACGTGCTGCAGGTCACCGCCTTCGAGATCTTTAAATAATTAGCTACTGTAAATTGCGAGCGATTAAGAGGACTTACCGGCCATTGCAGCGCAATTGAACGATACGAAAGTGAGGCTTTTGGCAATGTGGAAGAAGTAAAAAGGTGGTTGAAAAGTAGAAAGGTGGTGGGGTGGTTCAAAGAAGTAAACGGTAAAAAAAGGATGTATTGATTGTTGTATTGTTGCTTTTTTACGTGAAAAAAGTGTATTACAGCGTTTTGGAAGGTTCGGTACTTGCGAAATATCGGTCGATGTACCAGTTTTTGTCAGGGTTAGGGATATGTATAAGGGTTATAGTGTGGGACGACGAACATCATAGTGTGAATCGACCGGCTCTTTAATAGAGTGACAGGAGGGAAGAGGGTGCACTAGCTAATGTACAGCCTACATATGCGCCATGCAAGGTGTGATGCAAACTACCAACCCTTACTTCACCAAGTAGTAGTAATAAGCTTTCAGAGCTGCCAAGTGGAAGGGTGCTCACGGTCGATGAACAACATGATGTGATGCGAGACGCAAACCAAAGACTATGTGTGTGTGGAGAAAAAAAGGTATATCTTCAGATCCCCAAGGGACGAATAGACTGAGGAAAAGAAAAAAAAAAGAAAAAGAAAAAAAAAGAAAAAAAAAAAGGGGGGGGGGGATATCGAAGGCGGGTGTTTGTTCCCTCTCCTCCTCTCCTTCCTCTCACACCATCAGCTACTTCCCTGTTTTTTCTCGACTTGTTTTTGTTTTGAATATCTGTGTGTGTGTGTGTGTGTGTGTGTGTGTGCGTGTTTGTGTGCCATGATTGTTTACCGAAAGGTAGCCAAGACTAAAAAGCTTATTGCACAAAGTTGGAAAAAGAGGACGGAGTTTTCTTCTCCGCCCGATATTTCTGGGCGGGTTTTGGTTGAGAGAGACACAGAAAAAGTGATAGACACAGGACATTCTTGTGATATGCAAGCCAAGACGGCATATAGCAGATCGCTCGTTTGCGTTTGAAAGCGGGTGAGCGCCAGAAGATGGAAGAAGGCGAGAGAAAGGGTACAGATTAGAGAACCAAAAAAAAAAAAAAAAAAAAAAAAAAAAAATGGGTGATGAAATGTTGGAGTTGGTTTGCTCTCAAAAGATTTCGGCTGCGAGTACGTAGTGTCGTCGCAGTTTTAGCTTAGTGTCAAAAAGATAGCGTGGGGGGACATTTTGTGGAGGTGGATCCCTCTTTCCCCCTTTCTCTTTTTCCCCAGATGGGGGGCAGCATCGATGAATGAGGGGACGGGAAATGGGAGATATCCATGACACAGAAACTGTCAGAAAGTGGCTTGGCGGCTGTGGAGGGTCGTGGTGGAAATGGGTTGGTCCGTCCATCATCCATCATCTAAAACTCATGGCCACTTTTCCATCCATCCAACAAGCGAATGCCTAACTGTCTGTTGGCACTCTACAAGAATCCTGCCGTGGGTGTTTGCCCGTGTGTCTCTTGTGGGTTCGGGTGTGTGTCCGAGTGTGTGTCCGAGTGTGTGTCCGAGTGTGGTACGTGTCATGCCGGCTTCTTGGTCTGACAACATTGTGTTACCAGACAGACAGATTTAATGCCACCATATCGTAACTCGATGGCGAATATCTGATGCGGGTGTTGAGGTTGCGGACGGACGATCTCGCCTGGCGACCAACCAAGACAACAATAAACTCAAACAACGATCTACCACAGCCTCTCTCAGTGGCTCTCGGCAGATCTTGATCGCCGGCACTCGCCCGGCTTGGCGACCTACACAGTAGAGGATTGGATTTTGTTGGATGGTACAGAGGCCTTGGCATGTCTTGACACTATTTCGGCGATAGCCGAATAACGCGCATCCAGGACCTCTTTCTCACCAATACGTCCCTTGATCGGCGTCAACCTTGACAATCTTGAGCTCAGCCGCGTCACCCCCACATTCCCTCAACAGCATCGGGACATCAACCTCTAGCCAGTCATCAGCCGTCAGATGACTCCTTCCCTGCGGCGGGCTCTTCATTATGGATACACAGGCCGAAATATTGACCTTGTCCCCGGGCATCCCGATGGAATACTCTTGAGCCTCTGTCTTTCCTTGCTCGTGAAATCGACACCAAAACCAAGAGTGAGCGCCTTTGCAGACCTTCATCGTACCGCTCTCCAGATCCGGATCAGTGAGCAGTCCCATGAGCTGCTTGAACGCGGGGGCCTTCGTCGGGTCTGTCCCCTTAGATCTCCTCAGCCTCGACAGCTGGGAATCGTTCACCAGGTTCAGGTCCTTGATAATATTGACCTGCAGCCTCCTGAGACCAGCCCCAAGCACCATCTCTTTTAGCGCGGGAATGATGAGGCTCTCCATCTCTCTCCCGGATATCCTCAGGGAGTAAATAGCCACGCTTCTTATCATCATCCTTGCCCTCGTGCCGTCGTTATTCCCTGGACTCGTCAAGAGTCTCTGCACCTTGTTGCTCACAGGCGCTGTTGGGCGAGGGTTGGACCGAGAGTTGGATACTGCGTTGACGCCCCTCAAGTTGAGATGAAAGGTATTTCCGCCGTAGTATATCCCCATGGCACTCCGATACAGCTCATCCGACCCTGCCAGGAAGAGGTCTACTGGCGGTGCTGCCTCGACAACAGGCACGTCGTCTGCTTCAAATTCCTCGATCTTGTATCTGTGTGGCCTGATGTATTGCCAGATCAAGTTCTCCGCTGGTCCTTCTGTTGGAGAAACCACAAGATCACGGTCGTGCACAAACACTCCGTTAGGAAAGAGGCAAACCTCTTCGATGATGAGATCCCGAAGTTCTCCGGGAAGATCAAAAAACCGATAAAACTTGTCAAACTTTTCAATGTCCTGGCCCCGGTGACCTTGGTCCTGCTGATCTGCTGTAGTCATCTTGATGGCCGTCCCTTTTGTATCTGCGTCTAAAATGCAAGTCATTATTACGAACTGTAGGCCGGCGCAGGCATGAATTGGGTAAAAACAAGAAAAAGAATCAACAACCCCCATGGGAACCAAGCGGGCCATCAGAGAAAATGAGGCATACCTTCAAGACGACACTGAGCATCGAGATTCCGGCGTAATAGCAACAGTGTATAGGAAGCAAGCGTGAGTGGCAGCAACTATCCGGAGTATCCGTCAAGCTCCTCGCCCAAAGTTAGCGCCGGTGAATTACCAAGGCGGGTGGCGGCTGCATGACGACTCTTTAGCCGTGCAGGAAAGATAAAGCTTCATTGAACTTGATTCGCAGGGTTGGTGAATACCAAAAGAATATCAACATACCTTATTTGTCTGGATATCAGCAGTCGTCTTCATCAGGGGAAAAAAAATTGTGATGGGAGATGGTTGAGACACGAAGAAGCAAAAGCGTTGGTGTAAAGTCGAGGTACAAGATGTGGCGAAACTCGAAGCAAAGGAATAGGACATATGTGGTGGGTATCACCAAGAGTATATGGATAAATAACCCGTGTCCAACAAGATGCGATGAGATCACCAGAATATAAGTCAACAACATGCAGACCTAGACTAATTATCTTCCGGGCCCAGAAGTTGCCTATCTAGTCTAGGGGCACTGTTTGTTGCCTTGTGGCTGACTACCAAGGGAAAAAAAAAAAAAACTAAAAAAAAAAAAAAAAAAACTGCGGGGTCATCAAAGGTGACAACAACCCCGCACCATCACTTTTGAACAGGCAAATATGGTCAACAATCATAAAACTTCATTGCTCTTCCTTTATCAATTTGCCCCAGCATGGGCATGGTATACATTTTGGTTAACCTCCCTAGTCTACATGCATAGTGCCAAAGAGATTTCGGTCGCGAGAATAAAAGAGGAAAAAACAAATGACTCCCAGGGTTCCAATCTTCAAGACACCCCCCTGTTTTAGGCGAAATGCAAACCGAAAGTAGGATCCCTCTAACTTTTGTCCCGCTTCATCAAACGAGATGGTAAAAGACGCCCCTCATCATACCGGAAGCCCAGAACTTTGTGGCTTAGATGGCTTCGTTAAATATCCGCCCAAAGTTGGCCCATTCCTTTTAGGTGTTTAAAAAAAGGCCCACCAACATAATCAGACGTTACGCGTAAAAATCCCAACTTAGCGGGAAGACATGGCCTTGGTGACGAGGCGCTTGAGAGCCAACTCGGACTTCTTGAGGTCCTCGGCGGAGCTCTCCTCGAGCTCGAGCTTGCCCATAGCCTCGCTGAGAGACTGCTCAATCTTGTCCTTCTGGCCGCGCTTGAGTTTGAGAGAAAGAGTGGGGTCGGAGATGATATCCTCGACACGAGCAATGTAGGACTCGAGTTGTTGCTTAGCCTCGAAGCGCTTGCTGAATGCCTCGTCGTTGCTCTTGAACTTCTCGGCATCGTTGATCATGCTCTCGATTTCGGTAGAAGAGAGCTTGCCAACCGAGTTGGAGATGGTAATGTTGGCGCTGCGGCCAGAGGTCTTCTCAGTAGCGGTGACCTTGAGGATACCGTTGACGTCGACCTCGAAGACGACCTCGAGTACGGGCTCACCAGCCTTCATGGGAGGAATGGGAGCAAGGGTGAATTCACCGAGGGAGGTGTTGTCCTCGCAGTTGACACGCTCACCCTGGTAAACAGGGAACTGAACGGTTTGCTGGTTGTCGGCAACGGTGGTGAAAGTCCGCTTCTTGATGGTAGGGACGGTCTGGCCACGGGCAACGACGGGGGCGAAGATGTTGCCCTCCATGGCGACACCGAGGGAAAGAGGAACAACGTCGAGGAGGAGAAGGTCGGAGGTTTCAGCGGATGTGGCCTTGCCGGAGAGGATACCAGCCTGGACGGCGGCGCCGTAGGCGACGGCCTCGTCGGGGTTGATGGACTTCTCAAGCTTCTTGCCGTCGAAGAACTCGCTGAGGAGCTTCTGGATACGGGGGATACGGGTAGAGCCACCGACGAGGACGATCTCGTCAACGGCGGACTTCTCGATGGCAGCATCCTTGAGGACCTGAGCAACGGGCTCGAGGGTGCCGGCGAAAGCCTTGGCGTTGAGGTCCTCGAAGCGGGCACGGGTGATGGTGGTGTTGAAGTCCTCACCATCGAACAGAGAGTCAATCTCGACGGTGGTCTGGGCACCGCTGGACAGGGTGCGCTTGGCACGCTCGCAAGCGGTTCTCAGTCTGCGAAGGGCACGGGCATCGCCGGAAAGATCCTTCTTGGTCTTGCGGGTGAACTCCTTCTTGAAATGCTCAAGGAGGTTGGTGTCAAAATCTTGGCCACCAAGATGGGTGTCACCGGCGGTAGCCTTGACGGTGAAGACACCGCCCTGAATGTTGAGGAGGGACACATCGAAAGTGCCACCACCGAGATCGTAGATGAGGACGTTGCGCTCCTTGTTGGACTTGCCAGCACCGAGACCGTAGGCGATGGCAGCGGCGGTAGGCTCGTTGATGATACGGAGGACGTTGAGGCCGGAAATGGCACCAGCATCCTTGGTGGCCTGACGCTGGTTGTCATTGAAGTAGGCGGGGACAGTAATGACCGCCTTCTCAACCTTCTTGCCGAGCTTGACCTCGGCAATCTCCTTCATCTGTAGTTGTGGCGCAAAATAAGCATTTGTCCGTCTGTGGATTTTTTTTTTCCCGGGCTGACCGGAGCTTCAGGATTTAGTTACTAACCTTGACAAGGACCATGGCAGAGATCTCCTGGGGGGAGAAGGTCTTGGTCTCGCCGAGATACTGGACCTGGACCTTGGGGTTGCCGTCCTCGTCGACAACCTTGAAGGGCCAGGACTCCATATCCTTCTTGACGGTGGGGTCATCGAAGCGGCGGCCGATAAGACGCCTGCAGCTTGTCAGTACTCGATTCCCAGCTGCGCTGATTGATGGAGAGGCACATACTTGACGTCAAAGACAGTGTTGACGGGGTTCATGGCCGCCTGGTTCTTGGCAGCCTCACCAATCAAGCGCTCCTCATCGGTGAAAGAGACGAAGGAGGGGGTAGTGAAGCTACCCTGCTCGTTGGCAATGATCTCGACATTGGTACCCTCGTACGTAGCAACGCAGGAGTAGGTGGTGCCTGGACATTTCGATAGAGTTAGCAGAGGCCTCAGATTGATCGGATTTGCCCATGGGCGAGGTTATCAGATTCTGTGGGCGCAGGTTTTGCGAGCGTGCGGGCACCCCCCAGAACCGTACAGAGGTGTGCAAAGAAAGGCAAGCATACCGAGATCGATGCCAATGGCACCATCATAAACTTCGTCAGACATGATGAGGATTTGTTGTGGTGTAGACGCTGAGGTTTGAACAACTGAATCTGGCGCGAGGAAGAAGAACCCGATTGCAGCGTGGGGCAGGCTGGACGAGGGTTCTTTAAATTTTGAAATTTTCGGTTGCGTCGAACTTTTTTTTTTTTTTTTTTTTCGCTCCCGCCAAGCCCACTAAGTCTCCGCCTCTTACCCCACCGCCCTACCCTCATCCAGTTAGGTGCAGCCCGGTTCTTTATCTTATCGCCTCCTTCTCGTGCCCTGACACGTGACCTCATCGTGGCACTGGCGGTTGTGGGAGGGCCCAGACAGCGGGGGGCGGTCCGTGGGGCACCCAAGGGGCCCTGCAAAAGAAAGTTGTTGGAGAGGGGCGCTTGTCGTCGCTGAATTTGCGACGACTGACGATTTTACCAAGACAAAAGTTTGCGTTTGCGACATCCCAAAAATCACAAAGACTTTGCCGGCCAGAGTCGATCTTTCCATTCACGGAAAACACACAGCCTGCAGTTTCCCTCCTGCTCTAATTAGGCCTTCCAGTTTCCTACCCTCCACGACCAAAAAGCAGAATCGCAACCGGCGACACCTGCGCACCTCCCACCTTCAATCTTTGTTGGCCTGTGGGCCCTCTCCATTAAAGCCCAAACCCGCCCTCCATCCTCCTCCCTACCGCTTGTTTCGCATCGCCGACTCGTCACTCCACACCTCTGAACCTCAAAATGTCGGAACAGGTCGATCTTACCACCATCCCCATCTCGCCCGATGGCGGCAACAACCCCGAGGGCGCCTCGGCCGATAACGACAATACCCCCATCACCGTTTTCCACGACAAGGACAACTTCAACGTCAAGCACCCCCTATCCAACAAGTGGACGCTATGGTTCACCAAGCCTGCCAGCGGGAAGGTTGGTCGTCTCCGGCGTCTTGGATCTTCACGTCTCGCCTGCTAACCAACCCCAAACCAGGGTGACGCGTGGAATGAGCTCTTGAAGGAGGTCATTACCTTCGAATCGGTGGAGGAGTTCTGGGGTATCTATGTACGTTGGTTTCTTGTGCTCAGCTATCTTGCCTACTCGGCTCTGGCTAATCCCGTCTACAGAACAACATTGCTCCTGTCTCCGAACTTGCCCTCAAGTCGGATTATCACCTTTTCAAGGAAGGTGTTCGGCCCGAGTGGGAAGATCCCCAGAACAAGCACGGTGGAAAGTGGTCATACCAGTTCAAGGATAAGCGCGCCGTCAACATCGACGAGCTCTGGATGCATACCATGCTTGCGGCCATTGGCGAGACACTCGAGGAGGAAGAGGATGGTGAGGTCATGGGCGTCGTCGTCAACGTGCGCAAGGCCTTTTATCGTATCGGTGTCTGGACTCGCACTACCGGCAGACATATCCCTGGCCGTGGTGATGGTGACGTCGCCGGTGGCAAGGGTCGTTCACCCGAGAAGGGCAAGGAGATCCTGATGGGTATCGGCAGAAAGTTTAAGGCCACCCTGAAGCTCGGAGCCAACGAGCAGGTCGAGTTCTCTGGTCACACCGACAGTGCTCACAGCGGCAGTACTCGCGCAAAGGCCAAGTTCGTGGTCTAAGGCTATTCGCAACCCACACGCATTTCCATTCGACCGGTTCACCCCCCACAAGGCCACTGGCTGTGATGGGTACCCAACTGACACTGCCGTCTGCCATCGTGTAAAGAATTTCAATGCCTCCCTGTATACCTTGAACTGGTGATAATGGCATGGTATCTTGAGGATGGGATGGGGCATGATACGATGAACGTAGCGGCGCTCATCACTGAAAAGAAGTTTTGCTGGTTATATTTCTTACGTGGAGTTAATCTTCTGAACTTGGGAAGGAGGATTTATTTTGATGCTCAGATTCTATGGGGGGTATCACGTATCTATTGCTGCTGCATGGCGTTTATGAGCTGGGATCAATGTATCTTAGGTTTAGAGTCTCTACTTAAGCGCTTAAGTCTTTTCCCTTCGCCGTCCTGGTATCATTGGATATCTCTCTTGATTTAAGGAAAGATGTAGAACGGAATTTCCTGTACCTGACCGATTTGATGTGATCTGAAACATTTGTGCTCTTGTCGACCTCCCAAACCGGCCACATTACATTAGCATCCTAGACAGCCAAGACATCGCCACTCAAATCGTCGAGTTTCACAAACTAGATTCGACTTGGTTATTCATATGCAATAGCTGTCGACCACAGTGATTCAAATAATTACAGTCCAAAGCAATCAAGTTTCATTACGGCCCAGTTGTCTCTCTTGACAATTCATCTCCGAGACGAGGTTAATATCAGCTTGCATTTATTTCCTTATATCAAGCACCAAGCAGTGTTTTTTGTTAGTCCACGATCAGGGGCACGAGAATATTACATCCTTGACATTAAGTAATACAACAACTGTTTAGGACTTGATTATTTCTATTGATCGGCATCAGTATCAAGGATAGAAACCACCACCAGTGTCTTTCGCAAACAGTTGACACATATGTCTCGGTATTATATATGAGCTTTTTTTTTTTTTTTTTTTTTTTTTTTTTTTTTTTTTTTTTTTTTTTTTTGTTTTTGAGTGTGTTGGTTGCCCCTTAAAACCACCGCAGAAACATTTTGGTTAAGTATTGATATCCATCTCATCAAGACGTGGGTCGAAGTTCTTTCTTGTTCTTCTTCTTTTCCTCCACCTTGCAACTCTAAATGTATCGTTCACTCATCAACGTCCCGTCTACTGTCTACTGTCTACTGTCTACTGTCTACTGTCTACTGTCTACTGTCTACTGTCTACTGTCTACTGTCTGCTGTCTACTATCTACTGTCTGCTGTCTGCTGTCTGCTGCCGTGTCGGTATCAACTTCGAGTCCGTCGGTCGTACCACGTGCCAGTCGGAGATCATTCCCATGTATGTACTATACGCCTTGGGGAACAAACTCAGGCTTGTAGATTCATTATGCCAAGGTTAGTTAGTATGTCAGCGTATATTTGCTCGCATTGCGGAGATCTAAAAAAATAAAAAAAAATAAAAAGCTAATATGAGAATGGTAATATATTTCTAAGCAATTATCATGTATACATTTTCCGTTTATCACTGCCCCCTCCCCACCTTCCCCCCTCCTTTCCTTCCCCCCCAAAAAGGAGGGTGGTTTCTGATCTGATCAACACCGTTGGCGTACCGTACCATGGTCCATCCCGCCAACATAACCGTTACAAAAAAAAATTATCAAGTTACAAAGTTCCCGGATGATATGGGGCATTATGACGACTTGAGGTCAGGGTGGCAAAATGTGGCTTCAGAAACAAAAATCTGGAAAACTTTGTCTGTTGGGAGTTCAAGGAGGGGGAAATTAAAAGGAAAGGGACAGTCCGGGGTGGGGGGATAGTCGAAAAAAAAAAAACCACAAGTTGTGTTGGTGAACCAACAGCCGAACTCCTCTTCATCTTGTTATGCTTTGGTAAATGAATTCCGAAACCAGGTAGTTCATATTGCAATGGGTAGGCTCTGTTCGTTTACCTAACAGGCAAAGAAAGTTCCATAGAAAACATACCCAGAACGAGGCTACCCGGATGCTTTCTTATTCTGGAAACCAAACACCAATGGCATTTCAAATCGAAAAGAAATCTGCTAGTAGATTAGGTTCCCCAGGCAGTGAACAAGCCATGAAGCCATACTTTGATCAAAGGTACCTAGACTCTCCTTGGAAATGAGCTTTGGAATACAGCTCTGCGTTGAAAAGCCCGGGAGACTCAGGGACACATGACTGTCTGTCACTGTGCCGCAACAAGCAGGGTCGATATCCCTCATGCTACTTTACGCTTGGAATACAACTCGCATCTCCAAGTTGATACTACCGTGAATGAAGTGGTCATGAACCGCCTCTTAGCGCGCACCGGACACCAATGCACGTACCAACACCTTTGTTGGTTGCTTGTACATGCGGTAATCGGCTCCTCGGGCCACTCACAGCTCACCTCTCCTGCTTCGCAGATCCTGGAGACGCATCGGCCCGTATCGATGATGGCGATGTGTGGAGATTAACGTAGATGGCACAGCGCGGCCACTATTGGGACGGAAGACATGCCCCCTATTCCCCGCAAGGATGAGATGAGCCCTTTTTTTGAAGATGTGCTCAGACCTGGAAACCGTGCATGCCAAGGTTGAATATTAGGTCGGCTGAATCACCGAAATAAAGATGATGGAGAGTGGATTTTTGTTTGTTGAGACCTCTCGGTGGGGGGGAGAGAAGCCGGATAAGGGGAACCTCTTCACGGGATGGTCCACCAGATACAGCATACCGATGCGGTATGAATCACGGAAAACTTGCTTGTCTGGGATGGTTAGCAAACAAACATCTATGGTTGAAGGCCCAACGAGAGTTCTGAGTCCATGATATAATACCGCAACCGAGACAAGCAACGGCAGAATTGCCATTACTGTCGGGTTAGCTAGTTACGTCGCCCAAGGTTGGAAGGCTGGACTAGCGCAACGGCCGGCGGTTCTGGCGCTTAAATGTTGACCTGATTGGTGAGCCTTGGGTCCAAGAGCCACCATCACGGCATGGTCGCGAGTGATGCGAAAGTCACTGCAGGCCAACAGTAAGGCCATCCCAGTCACGTTTGGGACGGCACTGGTTAAATGGTTGGTATACGAATAAAAAAAAAATCGCTTGCCGAATGTCCTTGGGGTGCATAACGACCGTCCCAGTCCATCCTCCAAAGGTTTAGACCATCGACGGCACAGGATCCCGGGGGAGAAATCCCGGGAGATGGGGTGTCACGACGTGCCTCATTGAACATCGGCGTGGGAGGCTGTTGGGGTAAGGTAGGTTTAAACCGGCCCCATCGGGGTGCGGCGTGCGGCGTGCGGCGTCGGACGAGCTAGGCCGGGGCTCCCTTTGGAGGCATTCCAGGATACTGTGCGTAAAGGCTCACAGACACACAGAGAAACCATTGCCATGAAGATGAGCCACAGCATGGGGGTGTGGCTTCGGATGGCCGCCCGAGGTGAGCTGGTTATTGGGTGAATGAACGGAGGCGGCATACATAGTGAGAGGGCGGAGGTCCAGTACTTTCTGCTTGGCTAGAGCAACTGCGGCGGTTTCAGATCGGGGTGTGCGAGGTCGCAGGCTTGCGACCAGCTCCCATTCTTCGAGAAGGTGGGTTGGGCAGGTCAAGGACGTGGAACGGCTTTCCCGATCTTGACAACGGCTGTTGCTAGCGCACAGTGTCATATGTGTGGGGCATGTGAGCCACTGTTTGCGGCTTGCAAAGAAATGCAAGATAAATCAGATGACATTGCATGCAGCGGCCGGGAACGGGCCTCGGGGTCGAGAAAGAAGGGATGAAAATAGTGCGATGACAGAGTTGAAAGAACTGGTTTTTTTGGGTTTCTGCGTCAGTTGGGGAAGTATGTACATACATAGCCACCAGTTGGTGACGGAGACCAGATAACCACAGTACGTGAACAGTTCGCCGGCTCTAACACGGCCTCCCTGTGGGCCGGCAGAGAGAGAAAGATGGTCGCATGTAGACGTTGAGGTTCAAGGTTGGCATCCGATCACGACATGGAAAGAGCAAAGGGGGGGAATAGCAAGATGAGATTCGTCCAGTCCCAAGATGCCGTAATGGCAAATGGAGGGAGGTCAATGATATCGAATGTGGGGCCCCGGGTACGGAGGGCGCTCTCGGTTACTGTCCGGATCGCTTATTTTCTCAGTTTGAAGCACAGTACCTGAACCACCTGCACCACCTGCACTACGCCGTAGGTACTTTACTTACCTATACCACCTACACCACCTACCTGCACCACCGACACTACCTGCACCACCGACACTACCTGCACCACCGACACTACCTGCACCACCGACACTACCTGCACCACCGACACTACCTGCACCACCGACACTACCA